>ML801053.1:31558-45372 GCA_009831015.1 Picea engelmannii
TCACGGGCCCTTCCAAAGGACTTAGGTTAAAAATAATGTGCACAGGATTTTTAGGAATAATAATAATAAAATATTATTCCAGGCCTAAGCCCCCTAGGCTTAGCCCCTAGGCTCCACACTCAGCCCCTTTCCCACCTTTCAGCACCTAGTTCCTTGCCCACTCTGTGGACGCTCAGTCCCCCATCACTCATTCATCGTGGTCGGTCTGCACTGGCGGTGTTTATATTTTATTAAATATTCTGCATACATACAAGTACAACAGCAGGCTCCTGGCCTTCAACACTTAGGCTCCCTGGCCTAACAAAACTCATAAGCCTACAGCTTATTCAAAACTTGGCTCACCAGCCTATAGAACATAATTACAATTTGTTTCATACATCAGGTTTATAAAGGTCTCGGCCTTGGGGACATTACAGATCTCCTTAGTCACACGATAGCATTTCAATGGGTCACCGTTGATCTTTACGGTGATCAACTGTTGATCCTTTTTATTTACTGGAATAGAACGTTTCCTTGTGAGTTCATACCTGGAACACTTGGCACTCGCCCTCACACACATTTGGATTCAGACTTATGGATTTATCAAGGTTTTCACATACATATTAAACTTGGAAATAATGGAGTAAGAATCAGTTCTAAGAGTCAGTTCCTAGTTGAAGTCTATTTCACTTTCTGTGGAGTCTAGTTGTCTGTGGTTTGCATGTAACCGACTAAGTAGGCTAGTTTCCTATATAATTATGTAATCATTCTTCATTCAATATATAAGTGAGCGTAGCCTCACCAGTCTGTGTTTGTTTCTCATATTTTAACTTGGTATCAGAGCCATGGGGTGAGGTGTGTAAATTTATTGAAGTCCGTAGGTCCCTCCTCTTGAAGGGTGCGACGACATACTATTCAAAGTTTCCGCGCATTTGAGAACCTCATATTTCTAGAGTTGAGTTGTGTATTACAATGTGAAAGGATTTAAAGATTTCCGCACCCAAGAAACACGTGAGGTGTGGACTCCACACACTGAAGTAACTTGTGAGGTGACGAAACGTTTATTGTTGCACAGGCTGGATAAGAAAAGTTCATGTGGGTTCTTTTAAAATGAATACCCTATCAGTGACAGAGAAAGGATTTGCATACGTAGGTTGAGATAAAGCGTGAGATTGGTGGAACTCCTCCATTCGCGATTTGCATGTGTTTGCATGAGCATTGAAGCATGAGGTTATAGTGTAAGTTGGATAAATCGTGAAGGTTTAGTTTGCATGCATGGAGCTTGCATGAGAGGATTTTATATAGTTTGCATGCGATTTGCATGAGTTTTTTTGGAGCATTTAAAATTGGTACGACTATTTAAATTGTTTTTTTTAAATAGTGAGGTGGAGTGGAGTTATAAAGTTTATTAAAGTTTATTATGATAGTTTCATAAGAGTGGAGTTATGAAAGAATGAAGCATCGTAAATAGTGAGGTGGATATTTAAAAGTATTAAAGAAACAAAAAGTTTCTTTTTTTAAGAAATTTATATTATTTTTTAATATATAAAGTGGTGTTAAGGATTTTTGTTTTTAAGTTTTTCTCTTATCAAATATGAGATTCAAGATTGAGACAGATCGGTGGTATCTGAAAGAAGAGAAAAAAAAAAATTCATATCCTTGGTGATTCATTTACAGAGACTAAATTTCAACAATGGTGAATCCACTGGCAGAGACCTACCTCAATGAAGCCAACAAGTTAGATGAGTCGAACTTCATTAACTAGAAATTCAGGATGCAGATGCTCATGGAGGGCTATGGTGTCTAGAACATTGTGAAGGGAACTGGAGTGAAACCTGATGCAGCTGCAAGTGCGACAGTAGCACGGATCCAAGATTGGGAGAAGTGCGAAAACACGACAAAGGTATTGTTTCACATCTCAGTTAAAGATAGCATAATTCCACATATTAGAGAAGCTACAACTTCTATTGAAACGTGGACAATGCTTAAAGAATTGTATGAAACTAGAAACACAAATCACATTTTGTTCCTAAAAACTAAATTGCTAGGAATTAAGATGGATGGAAATCAATATGTTAGTTCATTTTTGGGTCGTATTAAAGAGGTGAAAGACAAGCTAGTAAATATAGGGGAAGTTTTTTCCAATACTGATCTGGTCACTATTACCTTAAATGGTATGCTATAATATTATCAAATGTTCGTAATAGGTCTCACGGCAAGGGACAAACCTCCTATGTTTGAAGAACTAACAGATATTTTTCTGGAACATGAAGAGAGGCACGGGAATCTGAAGCCTCACAATATAGATTTGGCATTGTGGTCAAATAAGATATCCATGAGAGAAAGATCAGGAGAAAGAGGCAAAGGAGGTAGTTCATGGCAGAGAGGAAGTTCATCGCAGAGGAGACAATCTCCAAGATCGAATCAAGGTATGCAATCTAACAGGACTGAATCAAAGAGTTGTTTTGATTGTGTTCGAGTTGGACATATTGTTAAATACTGTCATAAGAAGAAAAGTGATGTGGCTAGGAACAAACCTAGAACACACTCATGTCATTATGCAGAAAATCGTCAAATCATGATCTAAGATTATTTATTTCTAGTGATGATATTGATGAACCCCCAAATTTTGATTCACGAGATCTTAGGTTGTTTGTGTCTAAAATTTCTTTATCTATTGAAACAGATGATTCTGATGCCTCATTTTTGGATTCCAGAGCATCAGTACATATGACATGCAATAAGATCTGGTATGCTAATTTTAAAGAAACACGGAATGGAGCTAGCATATATCTTGGTGATGACCGTACTCATCAGATCAAGGGATATGGAGACATTCCCGTGACATTGTCGAATGGTACATTTCTTCGCATTCACAATGTTGTTTATGTGCCAGGAATAAAGAAAAATTTGATCTCTGTGTCCACCATTACAGATCGGGACTTGAAGGTTGGGTTCTTCAAGAATTATTGCATAGTGAAGGATCTTCTCGACCATTTCAAAATTGTTGCAACGAGATTCAGAGAAGGAGGCCTATACAAACTTGATGTTACCAACAAAGCACATCACGCACTGACGTCTGCAACTATGGGAACAAAGATTATTTGGCATCAAAGGTATGGACACATCAATCATCCTGATTTATTTTTATTACAGAAAAATAATATGGTTGAAAGAATTCCCATGTTAAAGAATGGTAATGTTGCATGTGATGGATTTGCATTAGGAAAGATGCACAGAGATGAATTCCCCTCTAATCCTGATAGGAAAAAGCGATATGTTTTAGATCTTGTGCATACTGATGTTTGCGGGCCTATGCAGACGAGGTCTTTACGAGGTGCATTTTACTTTCTGTTATTTATTGATGATTTCACGAGATACACATGGGTTTACTTCCTTAGACGTAAAAGTGATGTTTTCGAGTACTTTAAGGAATTCAGAACAATAGCAGAAAAGAAGACAGGAAAATCCATCAAAATACTTTGTTCAGATCGAGGGGGAGAGTATAAATCATGGGACTTCAACAAATATTGCAAGTTCATGGAATAGTACAACAATTTGTAGTACCTCACACTCCACAACAAAACAGAGTCGCTGAAAGGAAAAACAAAACTCTCGTAGAGTGTGCACGCAATATGATGAAAGGTAAGAATCTCTCGAATTCATTTTCGGTTGAAGCCATAAACATTGCAATTTATTTAAAGAATAGAAGTCCAATAAGGTGTCTTGATAATGTTACTCCTTTCAAAGCCTTGTATGGTTCCAAACCTGTAGTTCATAATGTAAAAGTATTTGGGTGTAAAACACATATTTCATTAAATTTGGAAATATTCAATGGATCTAGAATTTTATAACTTTAACTAGATTGAGTTTTTTCAAAAAAGGAATTAGAACATCGTTTAATCCATTACTTTGAATGTATATATTCACCATTTTTTTGTTATAAAGGTATCATTATAAAATCTCATGTATCATTATAATTTATTCCCATTATTATTATTTATATTTTTCTATTGAAAGTTAAATGGATATAGATCAAAATAGTGGATCTTGATTTAGCTGCATCTTAACTTGTGTGTTAAGTAAAAGAATGGATCTAAATAAAAAAAAATAGATCTAGAATTTCAAACTAAATTAGCAAGATTGTGTTTTTTCAAATTGTGGAATTAAAAAATTGTTTGGTTCACTACTTTTTGTATATATTCACCATTGTTTTGATAAATTTATCATGATAAACTATATAAAATCAAATTCACATAAACTTGTAGAAGCAAATCTAATTCTTAGACTTGGATTCCTTACATTATTTCTATCAATATTATTTATAACTTGTATTAAAAGCTAAGTTGTTTAGTATTATTTAATGACATTAATAATATTGTGTTTCTTACTATTATGACAATTTTAATTCTAGACATAGTAAATAATATTGTCTATATTGAGTACTATATTTTATTATATTAGTAGGTTGACAATATTTTATAGTCGACAAAAGAAAATATTATATGTGAGTTACTACTTATTAAGTTTATCATTTTAACAATCAAAATCAATTATAAAGTAGAATAACAACATAATTTATTTTTATTATTATTATGTATATTTTCTATTAAAAGCTAAGTTGATAAAGGATTACATTATGAATAGTAGATTTGTAAAAAAATTCTCACCCTAAATTTATTTAATGTCATTAATAATCAATGTCTATTACTATTATTAACCTAGATTTTAGTTATAAAGTGATATTATAGTAACAATCTCAACGTTGAGGTACTATAGTATGTCATGGAGATTGACACCATTTTCAAGTGACTTATAAAACTCTTTAATGACATAATACTAATGTGTTCATTACTATAGCATTTTTATTTATTGTCATAGTAACTAATATTTTTTGTATGGAGTAATATACTTTATTGTAGGAAGTTGGTGTCATTTTAAAGTCCACAAGAAAAAATATTTCATTATTAAGTCTAGGTTTACTCTGAATTGATCGAAATAAATTATGAATTAGAATAGCAACCAAATTTATTTCTATTTCTATTTGTATTTTTGTATTAAAAATATAGTCAACAAAAGAAAATATTATATGTGAGTTACTACGTATTAAGTTATTGTTTTAACAATCAAAATCAATTATAAATTAGAATAACAACATAATTTATTTCTATTATTATTATTTATATTTTATATTAAAAGCAAAGTTGATAAAGGATTACATTATGAATAATAGATTTGTAAGAAATTTCTCACCCTAAATTTATTTAATGTCATTAATAATCAATGTCTATTACTATTATTAACATAGATTTTAGCTATAAATTGATATTATAGTAACAATCTCAAAGTTGAGGTACTATAGTATGTCTAGGAGATTGGCACCATTTTCAAGTGACCAATAGAGCTCTTTAATGACATAATACTAATTTGTTCATTACTATAGCATTTTTAATTATTGTCAAAGTAACTAATAGTTTTTGTATTGAGTAATATATTTTATTTTAGGAAGTTGTTCTCATTTTAAAGTCGACAAGAGAAAATATTTCATTATTAAGTCTAGGTTTACCCTTGAACTCATCAAAATAAATTATGAATTAGAATAGCAACAAAATTTATTTCTACTATTATTTGTATTTTTGTATTAAAAACTAAGTAACCTATAGAGGTTTACTTCATAAATAATAGATTAATATATGAGAAATTTCTTACCTATAAAATTATTTATTGAAATTGATCTTAATAATGTGTTCATTGTTTATTTTTAATTTTTTTATAAATTTCTTACCTGTAAAGTTTTTTAAGGGCATTGATGTTAATATTGTATTCAAAGTAAAATATTTCATTAATAAGTCTAGGTTTACTCTTGAATTGATCAAAATAAATAATGAATTAGAATAACAACAAAATTCATCTCTATTATTATTTGTATTTTTGTATTAAAATCTAACCTATAGAGGTTTACTTCATCAATAATAAATTAATATATGAGAAATTTATTACATGATGTTGATATTAATAATGTGTTCAATGTTTATTATTAATTTTTTTAACAGTAAAAAACAATTAAGAATTATAATAGCAACAAAGTGAGGGGACACACAAAAGTGAGTGAACTAAATATTGCAAGTGCTCAATGTTTATTCATGAAGTGTTTGAACATAATATATTGAAAAGAACATATTAATATTCCTCCAAAACTCAAATTATTTACATATTTTCTATTATCATTAATATTTGTATCTTTGTATTAAAGAAAAGTTTATCAAAAATTGGCTCATTGATAATAGTTTGTATAAGACATTTCTTACGTATAAATTTGTTTAACGACATAGTAATTGTGTTTGTTACTATTATTAGTCATTTTGATTATTGATACTAAGTAACTATTTTATCTGTGTTGAGTATAATGTTCACACCACTTAAAAGTTTGCAAGTTGTTTAAGTATCAAAATAAAATTATTATGAATTAATGTTCACACCACTTTAAAGTTTGCAAGTTGTTTAACTATAAAAATCAAATTATTATGAATTAATGTTCACACCACTTTAAAGTTTGCAAGTTGTTTAACTATCAAAATCATTTTTTTATGAATTAGAATGCAACATAGTAGTACAATTTGATTTATATCAAATATAATAATGAATATTAGGGAAAACTCACTTAGAATAGTACAATTTGATCTATAACAAATATAATAACGAATATTAGGGAAAACTCACTTGAGACTATATTGCTAGAGTCTAGTATTTATTCAGGAAGTGTTTTAATGTTTTATATTGAAAATAATACTAATTAGCTACTTCATTATAGTTTTAATAGACCAAATCGAGAAAATGCTTTTAAGTGAATTATTGGATTTGATTATGCAAGGTTGATATAGTGAGAAATTATGTTGATCTAAACAAAGCATTGAAAAGATAAATATTGAATGGTGTCATGTAATTTGCATAAAGCATCGTCACATGAATACATTGAAGTTGAGCCAAAATTTGCATATATGTATTAAATAATATAAAAATCCTCAAAAAATAATATGAAAAGAATATTTGATATACAACAAACATTGAAAAAGTGTATCTTCATGTGTATTATTAGATCCTTCAAAGGACAAAAATACATTCATGAATCATCTCCACATGATTTCATGGTATCTGCTCAAGTAGATCAAGTACAACTTCTACACCACATTTGTTTATCTTGGTCTTCCTGCAATGTTCTTTGTTTGGCATCCAAGCCCAAACAATGGTATTAATTGGAATAGATTCAAGTTCTGTGTCATCGGGATTCGATACCCAATGTTGTTATAATATTTTTCCTGTGTATTTCCCTAAACTAGGCTTCCACCAATCAACCTTTACATGAAGAGTCTCACTTTGATCACCTTGGAAGATATCTGAGGTGGATTTTTCCATCCAAATCATCTCCCCTTCATCCTCGTTTCCTGATCTAGCTAGCAACATCTTTCCTTTTTTAACATCAATCATAGTATTGAATGTTGTCTTTGGCTTGTTGCACTTGGGTCCAACATATACGGTTCATCTGTCACATTATCAAAATCCCCATCCATAATACTTAAGATTACATAGAGTGCATTACGGTTAGCATTGACAATTTTCCTTTTCTTGGGCCAGAAATCCTTAGAAGATGAATCACTTCCTTCCACTATTTTATGATCATTGTAGATTTCATATAATGTACCCAGAAATATTTCCCAATACTCTACTTTATTTTTCCATTCCTCTATAACAATTGGTGAATCATCATTCCCAATAGTGTCTTTCCACATTTTTATGTATGATGTTATTCCTTCCTTTAGTTCTTTTAAATAGACATCATTCTCTTTGGTACCTAAGAAAGATGGCTTCCTAGTGGGCAATATAGGTCAACCTTGTTCATCTACTTTCCACAACTCAATTGGTTCTGACCACTCAATATATCTGATGGATTCTTTGTACCTTAGTACTGGAATATCATTGAGTATAATAAATTGGAAGTATTGGACATTAAGATGTCCGACTAGTGCATTTTTTCCCTCCTTGATGTATCCATTAAGGAAACTTTTGAAGTCATACACCTTGTCAATCAGTGTAGGTTGAAAACTTGTTTTTCTTCAATTGTGCGATATGTATCCATCATTTTAGGTAAAGAATATATCTGTTTACTTTTCAAGTTGGAAGACATTCTTCCGTAGGTTCCATCTATGTGTTCATGAGTGTGTCCCACAAGAAAGAACCCAACCTCAATAGTGTTGAAGACACCAAGTGCAGTTAAAAGTGATAGAAACATGAAAATATAGTGATTCTTATTATCACTTGTTGCGTTGTCCAACTGTAACAGCAAATGTGGAGGAAGAGGTTTACAATCAACATTTTTATTTTTTGATATTCTATGAGATAGAAAATCATCCTTGTACACTCTACATTTTGATTAAATATTATTGTCTAGTAATGCATTTGACAGTGGGTTTCTAGAACTTCCACTCTCATAAAGAAAATCACCATACATATCAAGGTATGGGTCTTCAATGTCCCTCAAGGACTTTTCAAGGGATGCAATGGTAAATTGTGATCCCATATGTATAAATGGTAGGGATAAATGACCAAAACCTCCTATCTTATGCCCATGTGTTAACATACCTGTCAATGACAAACCCAAGTTTGTTCTTGCAATATATTTCGATTTGACACATAGCATTGGGATTGAAGTCTTTTTTTTGTCCATTTTATCATGGATAATGCTCAAATACTCCTTTGGAAACCTCTCTGACATAATTCTATGGGAATAGTAGTAATATCTTCCACACATAACAGTCTTGTTATGTGAGTTCAATCTACCTCGTGCCATTTCTTCCAACTCTTTTGTAGTTGTAGACTTCATCTGTTCTTTCAACACGATACATTCACTACATTTACTAAAGTTGGTATTCTTTGAGAATGCCACATCTCGAAAATGAGTATTCCAGATCTTGCTCATTGTTGATTGTGATATTGATGGGTAATTGAGTTTTTGAAGAGCCTCATTGATCTCATTTAACAAAGAAATTTGTGTGTAAGTAGAAGGAAACAATATTAAAGGATAATACCTTCCATCCTTTTCAACTTGACGTGTTTGGTTTGGTGAATAATCTAAATTATCCATTACAATTTTGTGTAATATTTCAATGGATTCCACGGTATGTGCACGTGCTTTGCATGTGTTGGTGTTACCATGAATGGCTTTGATGTGTCCATGATGGAAATAATGTTGGTACTTATAGAAGGTGATTTGAGGAATATTATGTATCTTGTACCATGCTTTCTTACAAATAATATTACGATTAAATCTCATGTCCTTTACTTTTCTAACAATAGAAGATAGGCCATGGCCATGGATTTTTGACATGACTGCATTTGAAAGGAGTGAATTCAAGACAAATTCCTGAATACCATTTTTATTTATGTGTTCCATACTTCTTCTAGCAACTTCAATGGCCTTCCTATCCACATGTTGAATACAATCTTGTTTACAACATTCATCTGCTGCCAAAATTCAGATTTCTTTCTCTTGATCTATCCTTGTTTGACATTCTGCAACTTTTTTTGTAGCCATAACTCGTTTAATCTTTTTGTATGGCCTCGTTACATGCATATCATTTGAGTCTACATATTTTTCATTATAAAGATCCCCATCACATTTTTCTAAGGGACTTGTGTCCTCTATCACATCCCATATAACCATTTCCTTGGGTGGTTCCTTGAACTTTTTCTTGACCCTTAACATCTCACCTTTGTTTTCCACCAATTTATTTATTGGCCATCTAACGAAACAGTGTATAGACTTATCCCCTATCCTACATATTTCACATTTTCCATGTATCTCTTCCACTCAAACACCCAAGTCCATTTCATCTAGTGTTTCACCCTCAACCATGTCATCCTTGTAGACATTAACTATCATTCCTTTGGAAATGCACATGCTTTCTCCTGTTCTTTCATGTGTAAGAAAAACCCTTATACATGTGAATGCGACCCTATATTTGGGAATATTTGGGGGACGATCATGACAATGACGTTCCAAATCTGATTCTGGCCAAATCTCATAAGATTCCAATGCATCTCCCTAGTGTATTCTCAAATCTTGTTGGATGTGGTAGAGGAGCATCATGTTTTAACACCTTTTCAATTTTAACCACTATGCATCCTTTCTTTACCATCCTTCCGTGCACCTTATGAACAATATATTTATTGAATACAGATCCCTCACCTACCTTCACTCCACATTGTAGAAGATCTACCTTGTCTCCAATAGAAAATGCAGAAGAAACATTTTCACCTATACACAAAATTAAAAGAACTTAGTATTTTCTAAAAAATACATTCAGTATACTATCAATAACACTTAACAATATTTTCTAAAATAAACATTCAATATATTATCAATAACACTTAACACATGATTTCATATTTTGATTTACCTATGTTGTGCCTCAAATCCACGATCTTCCATGGATGTGTGTCCCCTTCATCAACATCTTCTAGAATCAAATGTGGTTGAGTGACATCAATTATCAAAACTGTAACATAGCATGCATCAACCATTTCTCTACCATAATAAGTCCCAGTGTCTGCATATTCAACCCCTCCTAGCCCAATAACTTGACCATTAATTATGAGGTCAACATAGTCCCCTTTTGTCAAAATTATATTTGTGGGATGATCATGACAATGACGTTCCAAATCTGATTCTGTACAAATATCATAAGAATCCAATGCATCCCCTAGTGTATGCTCAAATCCTATTGGATGTGGTAGAGGAGAATCATGTTTTAACGCCTTCTAAATTTTAACCACTATGCATCCTTTCTTTACCATCCTTCCATGCACCTTATGACCAAGCTTTGTATTGAATATGGAGCCCTCACCTACCTTCACTCTAGATTGTATAAGATCTACCTTGTCTCCAATAGAAAATGCAAAAGAAACATTTGCATCTGTACACAAAATTAAATAAACTCAGTATTTGCTAAAAAAAACATTCAGTATACTATCAATAACACTTAGCACATGCTTTGAGATTTTGATTTACCTATGTTGTGCCTCGAATCTAAGATCTTCCATGGATGCATGTCCCCTTCGTCAACATCTTCCACAATCATATGTGGTTGAGTGACATCAATTATCAAAACTGTAACATAGCCTGCATTAACCCTTTATTTGCCACAATAAGTCCCAGTGTCTGTAGATTCAACCCTTCCTAGCCCAATAACTTGACCATTAATGAGGAGGTCAACATAGTCCCCTTTTGTCAAAATTATATTTTCCATTGTAACTCCTATGAATTCTGTAACACACAATTGAATTATGATTTGTAATTAAGGTTAAATGATGTAAAGTAGCAAAAACACAACCTTCAAAAAAGTAATATAGTTGCAATAATATAGATTCAACCGTTCCTAGCCCAATAACTTGACCATTAATGAGGAGGTCATCATAGTCCCCTTCTATCAAAATTATATTTTCCATTATAACTCCTATGAATTCTGTAACACACAATTGAATTGTAATTTGTAATTAGGGTTAAATGATTTAAAGTGTCTCTTATATTTTAACAAAAACACAACCTTCAAAAAATTAATATAGTTGCAATAATTAAAAATGGTGTGAGAGTGATTTTGTACACAATGAAAATCCTTTCCCCACCATACACCAAAAGGCACTCTACATATAAATTACACACAATTATAGATCCAAGTAGTATCAAAGAATGAAAAATATCAACTCACATCAAACAACCAAGTTCTTATTTAACTATGGAGATGGCACTTGTTTTATTGTTGTGTGTGTATGAATTTTGCTCATACAAAAATTTACAAAAGAAGAAAGGAGAGGATTGATTTGAATTTGAACTATATGAACTTGGAATATCATCCATCGGTCATCTTATCGCACATATACCATTCCCATTCTGATGATGTGCCTTCAAGCCAATTTTTTTTTTATTTGTGTGCTTCTCAATTTCCTAGCTTCAAAAGAAATTATGCCATATGATAGAGCTCCTTAGGTCAAACCTTAGGGTGTTGTAAGTCAAAACACAATCTACCACCAAATTAAAAAGTTCTCTTAACCCGATACCATCATGTAGAGATTCTCTAGAAATGATGTTTTCATTATCCATGAGAATTTTTCCCTGAATTGATTTTGAGAACCCCACTTTTTCTATATTGACATCAACCTAAGGCTATCAATCTCACAAACCACTCTCTCTAGAGATCCCAATCCTACCTAGTATCCAATACCATATGAAATTTTACACCTACAAGAGAGACATAAACACAAGCGTGCACACATAGATAAAATCCCATATCTAATGCGTAAATCCAAACCCAAGAAAACCACACAAAGATATATTCAGTGCTCTTGACCAAGTCAACCAAGACCATGCCCAATTCAACCAACACCATCCATTGGAGACACATTATAGTGTAGACAATAATCCTTTTAAATACACTTCCATCACATGAAAACCATGGGCTAAAACCATGTGCCACAATAAACCACAAGCACTCAATGATTAACCTAACATGGTTTTGAAAGGGAAAGGAGAAATTGGTATTTCTAATGAAACCAATATGGAAACCAAGTCCTCTTACTACTAGTAAGGATGAAGTTCAATATTTAGGAAGAGGAGAAAGCAATGTTCATAATAGAACTCTCATTTTGTAATAAAATTCGAATAGACACCAACAATTATAAGACCAACGAAAAGATGTAGTACTATTTAGTCCAAAATAGGTAATGTACTTCCATACAAAAATTTATAACATGAATTATGTGGAGGGGAAAGTTATGAGTGATCACATTTTTTACTTAATTTATTTTCCCATTTTGCTAGTGTTAGGGATGACTATAAAGTTTTGCAATCCCAACATTTATAATTTTATTGAAGTCATTGCCACAATCATTTTATACTTTGAAAATAATAACTAAAGTTGAACAGAGAACATTCACATTTAGAGATGTCTTTTGATGCATTGTTAGAAGAAATTAGAATAATTGATGCAAGAACACCAACATTGGGGGATACGTTGCTTTCTATGCCAAAAGAAAGGGGAAACATAATATTTTCCAACAAAGCCATGTTGAAAGAGTAACAAAAATGGGTGAAAAAGAAACAAAATGAAAAAATTTATGATGTAATGTAAGGCCACACTACATGCCAACAACATGGTGGAAAGCAACCACAAAAATATAAGAACAAGAAAAATATAAGTTGGAATTATTGTCATATGTTAGGGCACATACAAAGAGACTATTGGAAGTGGAAGATTGCATTGTTTCATCTTGTCATCCGTAGAAATCAACATGATCAAGATTTTAAAGTTGATATGGAGAACTCCAATGACTAAGATTTCTTCACTATATAATTATGAATGACATAGCACATGACAAGGAAATAAAAATTGCTCCATATTTATTGCCATCTTTACATGAATAGAATTATCTAGTTCAGATATTAAAGATGCCATAAAGTATATGACGTTGGAGAGTTGCAAGTCCTTATTTCTAATGGAGGAATATTCCGCAAGGAGTGTGTTGACGGGCGAAAATGACCGCTCGTCAACTGGAAGAGTGAATCTGATCCGGGGTTGTCTAATTAACCCAAGACATTTGAATTGACTCACTCTGACGGGCTAAATGACTCTGTTGGCCAATCTAAAATCCTAAAAGAAACAAATAAATGAAACAAAGAAACAAAATAACTCACTAATTACTAATTACTAATATATATATGTACATATATATATATATATATATATATATATATATATATATATATATATATATATATATATATA
>ML801053.1:45484-82649 GCA_009831015.1 Picea engelmannii
TACAACTTATTTAAATAATACTTATATGATAGGTCTATTTATCTAATTTATATATACAAGATATACAAATTATGAGTTTTAATCTGAACTCATAAAAAAAATCTAATGTAAAAATGGTTCTTTTGATGAAAGTAGATAAAGAAAGCAAAAAGTACTATTTATTTTTGGTTTGTTTTTAATCTTTATGCATCTGTAAAATCAAATATCAAACTACTATTTAAACAGAAAAATGTAGACACAGAAAATTATACTACATATAAGAATTTCTATAATAAATAAGCAAATAAAAAGGAACAGACTAACCTATTAATCACTTGAAGAGTATGCATCCAACTATTTGTATAAATCATACATCAGTCCATCCACGAGATAAATCCACTATGCATCTTCACACTATTTGGAATAAATGCCAAACTGTACGTTGACTGGTGTATTTAATTGATAAAACGATAGGACGCAAAATAATAACTGTGATATAATAGATTACAAGTAATAACGTATAAGATAAATCCGATAGTTAGAACTTGCATTTAATCAGTCAACATGTTTAAGGTAAACCTTATAATAAAAATTGAATGTTCATTCACTATTTTCATATAACTGAAGCATAAAATCGTGAACTATGAAAGAATAACTATCTTGATGACATAATAATTTGTGAAGACGAAAGCTATCAACAATCATCAAATGATCAAGATAAACAACTTATAGACAACAACAACATTTACAAACAGCTAATGCAGAAATGTAAACATATGTTATGTCCAAATTCGAGTATAAGCTTGTTCACAACTAGCCCCAGCCCAAGCTGTCTAGATTACAAAAAATAATGGGTTTATAAAGCCTTTAGAAAGGTAACTGTTTCCTCTTCTGAGATCAGATATTGATTACAAAAATAAAAAGGGGGATACAACCACCCAGATCATACTAAATCCTCTAAATCTAACAAAAGTTTATTTCTGTTCATACAAAATGTATCAAAGATATGACTAGAAATTCTCAAAGATGTCTCAGATCAATTGGTAACCATAAACTCCTGAATATCCTAAAAGTAAAAGGAAAAATAGAAATATTTAGATACATATTCAACCATTAATTTGCAAATTTTGAATTAACATAACTGGATATAGAATCTTGTGATTCTGTAGCTAGTTATTTTAGTAAATGAAATCTAATTTATTGAAAGAACAAAGCGATCTAGTTTTAACAAATAATCCTATTTTAAGATAAAATGATCATACCTCCAACTGTAAGATCAAATCGTATCAGACAATCTTGGAATTTACTATGGTTGTTGCAGCCGCAACATTCTTAAATATTACATTCTCTGTAGTCTTCATACATTTCTCCTTTCCTTGAAAGAGAGACTCGAGCCTATGGCTTTTATTAGTTAACACATCAATCTGATCAGTGAGAGCTTTAACCTGTGACTGTAGGATGGGTACATCAGTGTAGTATTTATCGATCCAGAAACGAAAAACTTCACACTTCGACTGAGGGACGGTCTCTTGGGAACAAACATGATTGTGAACTGGAGCATCTTCCACATGGAAAGTAGATTCATTACCCAATTTAATACTAGGAAACTCTGCATTATGTTTCAGACAGGGAGGTAAATTGTCCACAAATTTGTAAGGTTGATCGAGGTGTTGCTCGAACGAAACAGGGTCTTCTTTAGCAAGGAACCTATCAATTTCGGAGTTCGAACTCTCATGGACCTCGATCATGCTGATCGAGCTCGCATGAGGGTTCGACTTGTTACGAAGCCTCCTTGAAATTAGCCTCTCAGATCTTTTGTTCTTAAAATTTATATCAGCATTGCTTTTAGATATCTTGCCTGTAGATTTCTTTAAATTTTCAACAGAGCCATTAAGATGTCTAGCTTGCCCACAATTCTGCTTAATAACCTTTGGATCGAGTAAGGGTTTGTTGTATGAGGCTGAGACATAGGCCGGGGTAGGTGAGAGGGGCGTTGTAGGGTAGATTAGGGTGTCTTCAATTACAGACTTGTCGATCTCTTCAACATTGGGATTAGAGAAACCATTTCTGATTAAAAATGAGTCCCAATTATTATTCTGTAATTCTAATTGATGCACCAACAAGATTTTTATTAATCCATGATGGAAGAGGATTGAGTCTGATCATTGCTTTCTATACCTTTTTCCCATTTTATAAAGGCTCCTCAATAAATAATACGGCATGTTCAAGGGAAACCACATAAAAATCATAAGTAAACGCGGATGATAAAGAAACATAAGACCGAAACGTCCTTCACAGGTGAAAAACTATTTCAATACAACAAGTAGACTGTGCCATCAAGATTTTAGTAAGGATATGGGCATACCTTTGTCACATCCTTTCATCTTCCGAGATGTAAAGAGAAGAGTCCAAGGAACTTCTTCCACCTTTGCATTTTTGAACCACCTTTGATTGCTCACAGGGAGTCCTGTAGCTTGACTCAAGAAATCCTCTGTAACCTCAAGTTGGACATCACCCATATTAGCTCTACACCCATCGAAGGAGAAAGCAAATTCCTGGGAAATTTGTAAATTGAAACCCTGAAATTGTTTAAGGAAAATGAGCCAACGATTACTCTCCAGATCTTCTCTGGGATCGTCATATAAGAGCAACGTTTGAGTGCCATTAGGTTCGAATCTAACGACAGGAGCCATACTGAATGAAAGGGTAATTAATCAAACACAATGCATAGGGAGGGTTTGTGAGAATAGACCAGTGCCATACCCCGAGCCCGAGAAACACCAACAGTGAACAACGTATGAGGAAAAAACTCATAACGATAAGATGGGTGTTAATTGAAATGCATGTGAAGAGGGTTTGCAAACACCAAGACCAGTCTTGGAAATGATGACTGACTGCAAATCGTATTGCCACCTTTTAAAAAGTACAATCTAGTACCAGAGAATTAAAAGGGATAAGTGCGAGACATAGTGGGTTTGATCATATGGTTTGGGAGGTTGAAAATCGAAAATCAAACCTAGTAATGAGGAAACATATCACCAAAAATCAAACAAAAAAAAGCATACCAATGCTCAAATCAAAAGGTCCTTTGTTGACATAACTTACAATCCCCAAGCATGTTTGGTATTCAAGGAATCGAAACAAAGTAAATAGTCTTGATAGCAAGGAACAAGGTTTCATTAATAAACTGTAGAAACAATTTGCCTTTAATAAATTTTCAAACAGAATGGAAACACAGTCGCAAGTTTTCATGCTTCGAAGCATAAAAAAAAAACAATAGGGAAAAGCGAAAACTTACAACTGTCATTTCGAAAAAATGTTTATGAAGAATAGAAAAAGTATGACCCCTAGTTAGGTAGCTACAGATCATTTAATTGGTATGAAAAGTTAAAAAAAATATGTTGAGCTGCCAACAATGGCGACATGCTGGGAGAAGTAGTTATCTCTGTAATACGAACGAGTTCAGGTTAGAGAAATATGAAAGACTTCAAATCGAAGAACAACTGAAAAGGTTACTTGAACATCTTTAATAATCATGATGCAATCTAGTTTAAGATATCTTTCGTTAAAAAGAACGAAATCAGGTGACGGATTTCACAAAAGAAAGCCACGACATTTAAGTTAATGTCTCCAATACTACTAACATGGCCACTGCTTCCAACAGACATCCATAGCCTCGACAGGGATGTCAATTAACCCACTCTAATATCTGCATCCTGTCCAAAAAATTTCAAATCAGAACGAAGGACACTTATGGCCAAAAACAAGATTCATACCTGAGAATTTTCTTTTACCTGACATTGCTTCATTGTCGGCGGGCCTGTTCAGTACCCCATCGAAGTTGTCTTGCCATCATGCATGCATTTACCCACTGCCAACACACCTGTTCAGTGTCCCGACGGGTTTACAAACACTTCCCACAGCTCTCTGAGAAATAATTCATATTTTGATATAGTTTTAAAGATATTCAACAAAGCGGGGTGACACTGAAATTTCCATTTTTTCAACATAACTTAATATTTCACAGGCCTTTAAAATTTTCTTTCTAGCCTTCATCAAGATCTGAAAAATAGTTCATTGATAAAACTAATTTTCGAGGATAGGGAGACATCGTTGAGTTTCTTTCTTAAAGAGCAGGGATAACGTAAAGAGTTTTAAAGATAATCTTGAATACTTTCAAGTGCAAATTGAAACTGAGAAATCGACTTTCAAATAAAATATCATCTTCAACTAGCCTACAAATTCAGAGAAAGACAACAGTTGATTCTCTGACAGCCTTTGACAATTGTTTTGAGATGAAGCATTATGTTCTCTTTGTTTGAGCTAGACTGTAATACAGGCATGTTTGGTTCAAAAGGACCGATCACAAAAATGAAAACAAAAACAAACCAACAAAGAAAAACAGACAACAAAGTAATCAAAACAGAAAAATATGTACAAAAGGTGTATCCGAGAGTTGTCAGGTGAAATACCTTTTGAGAGCTTGGCCATTCACTGGGAAGGTGTCTGGCTGTCCCTCTAAATGCTGCAGGCGGAAAGAACTAGGACCTAGTTTTTCAGCAATTAAAAATGGTCCCAACCATAGGTTTTGGAACTTAGTATGTTCACCTTTCCCCTCATGAGGTTTGTCCCACTTAAGGACAAGATCACCTACCTCAAAATTTATGTCTTAGGAAGAATTGGAATGGAACCAGTTTTTGACAATGAGTTGATGTTGATCCAATTTTGTTTCTCTTGAGCCCTTACTTCCTCTAACTTCAGCAAAGCATTAATCCAACTTTCCAAAGGAGCACAGTCATCTTCTTGAACCTTCTGTGATAACTGCAGAGATGGAAGAAGAACATGTGGTGAAAGAATTGCTTCCCTACTGTAAACGAGAAAAAAGGGAGAATTACCAACAACGATTTTAGGAGTTACCCTATCAGCCCAGATTGCATTAAATAGTGCATTATGCCAGTTTTTATGGTTTTCAGAGACCGTTCTCTTAATGATCTTGATCAGGTTTTTATTAGTTGATTCCGCCAAACCATTTCCTTGGGGGTAATAGTTGGAAGAATACTTTAATTTTGTTCCTTTTTCTAAAGAGAAATCACTCATTTCGAGAGACGAAAAATAGGAAGCATTATCGAACACTGGGCATTCAGGAATACCGAAACGAGTGATAATATTTGAATTCATGAAAGATATTACCTGGTTGGTATTTACCACTTTTAATGGTGCAGCCTCGGACCATCTAGTGAAATAATCTGTGGTTGTTATGATGTATTTATGTTGCTATGCGGAGGTGGGGTTGATTGGGCCTATAATATCAAGGCCCCATTGCTGAAAAGGGAAGTCTACTGAGACAGGTTGCAGTGGGAATGCTGACTTATGTACTCATCCAGAAGCCTTTTGACAAATTACACACTTGCGGCATAATGCATGGGCATCTTTGAAAACAGTACGCTAGTAATATCCTACCCTTAAAACTTTGTGGGCAGTGGTGTCTCCACAGAAATGCCCACCAACTTCCCCTACATGTAATTCTAGTAAGACTTTATCTGCTTCATCTTTTTCTAGACAACGCATAAGTATTCCATCGAATTTTTAGCGAAACAATATGCCATTTACCAGCTGAAAATAAGCATATTTTAATCTTAATGCTCTCCTCTTTTTAGGATCAAGGTGACGGGGATATGAATTAGATAAAATTTGATGTCATCATACCAAGGGCTAGTAAGATTTTGTGCATAGCAGATTTGATTTTGATTGTGGTGATCTTGAATTAACATAGCATTTTTATTCTACTATCCTATAGTTGAATCAACAACCAATTTACATAAACCTTGGCCTCTAACAATTTGTGCTAGAGTGATTTTGAGGTCATATTCTTGTAAGGATGTGACCCAGTTTTCCCTTGTTTCACCTAGTTCTTTCTGTACTAACGAATTCCTGACAGCAGGGTAAGGGACAATGATTTTCGTCCTAGACTTCAGTAGATAAGATTGAAAGTGTTTTACTGCTTTAAAAATATCATAAGCATGTTGATCTACTGCTGGGTAATTAAGTTTTGTTCCCTTAAAAGATGAGCTCATAAAGGCAATATGAACTTCGTTGTTTTCAACATTCTTTTGGGTTAGGGTAGCAGCATAAGACCGATCAGAGGCAAACATGTAGAGAGTGAAATCTCGCAAAAAATCAGGGCTCATTAGGGACAGAGCGTCTACTATAGCCTTTTTTATTGAGTCAAAAGATTTACTTTCTAGAGGTCCCCAATGGTATTGTACATCTTTTTTTATTAAGTTTTGTAATGGCCTAACCATATCTGAAAAGTTGGGGACGAATCTTCTAACAAAGTTTATCTGACCTAAGAAAGATTGCATGGACTTTTTGGAAGAGGGAGGGGGGAGTTTTGAAATGACTTGAGTCCTTTCAGGGTCAATGATCATCCCTTCATTTGATATAATGAATCCGAGCAGCTTGCCTTTTTCTACTGCAAAGACATATTTTTTTGGATTTAAAGAGATGTCGTACTTACGACATCGTTGTAGAACAGATCTTAGATGAGCTAAATGATCTCCTTTATTCTTTGAGAAGACAGTGACATCATCTAGATAAAATACTATAGATTGATTGATTAGACCATGGAAAGTGATATCCATCACTCTCTTAAAAGTGGCACCGACATTTATAAGCCCGAAGGGAATTTTTCTATAAGCATAGGTACCCCATGGAGTATGAAAAGTGGTCTTCAGCTGGTCAGGGGGAGACATAAGGACTTGTTTATACCCTAAAAAACCATCCAGTAGTGATAATCTTTCAGAACCAGATACTTGTTGGAGGATCTGTTCCATGGGAGAAACAAGGTAGTTGTCTTTATCAGATGCTCGGTTCAAATTTCGGAAATCGACACATAGTCATATTTCACCACTCTTCTTCCTTACAGGGACATGATTAGAGACCCATTGCATATGTCTTACCAAGAAAATTATTTTATCATTCAAGAGTTTGTTTAGTTCTTTCTTGACTGTTGATTCAAGTTTTGGGTGCATCTTTCTTAACTTCTATTGAAAAGGTTGGGTTTGGGGTTTCATGGGAATAATGTGTTGTATGATATTAGGATCAAAGGTTTTTAGATCGTCATATGTCCAAGCAAAGATGTCCTTAAATTCCTTAAACAACTTAATAAATGTTGTCTTTTCTTGCTCAGAACATCCCATCCCCAATTTGATGCATTGTGGGTTATCTTTAGTTCCTAAATTTACTTTTTCATGCGTCAAGGAAGAACTATTCGTTTTACAGTTCACTGATTTCCTGAATTTATCGTGCAAATCATAAAACCTTTCTAATCTTACCATGGATATTGGGATAGAGTTTACCATATCTGATGTTGACTCTGGGGATCTTGGATCTGGTATTGCCATAAAATTGTGAAGGTCTTCATCGTGGGTACCTTCATCGATAACTGGGCCTTGGAAAGTATCTTCCATGTGCAGAAAATTGATGATCTATTGTTCGTCATTGAAAACTCTCCAATTAGTGATGTTGTTTGGGACAGATGGTCTGAACAACAACTCAATGGAAAACACATTCGGAGAAATACCTTCTGTAGGAAAAATTTTTGAGGCGACATTAGCTAACAAATCAGCCTCAGAATTATTCAATCTCAGAATAGAATTAATGTTAAACGCAAAAAAATTGTTCATTAAATTCCATACCTCAGGTTGATAGCTTTTTAGGTGTGGAGATAAACAGTGAATAGAATTTTTTACCTGTCTAACCACAATTTCTGAATCACCAAAGACTGGTAAACTCTGAATCCTCAAATCTAGTGATTTTATGAGACCTTGAAAGAGTGCCTCGTATTCGGCCGTATTGTTTGTGCATTCAAATTCTAACCGACAAGCGATCAAAGTTTTGTTACCTGCTGGATCAATGAGCACACATCCTGCACTATCTCCTTCCTTAGATTTAGATCCATCGAAGTAAAGAGACTAGATCTGATTTTTGTCAGGTGCATGTGACCACTGAGAGAGGGGTATTGACTATGTGTATGTCATAATTTCAGACTGCTATTCCGGGTCAGTAATGGTAGAAGTTTCATCCATGAAATTGCCGAAAAAAGTGTTCATCCCCTGCATTTCAGGTGAATTGGTGGAAGAAGTGAATGGTTCATTAGGATCATTTAAATCGGTTACTGTAAACTTAAGATAACGCTCATGATTGACCTTGATTTTGTTAGGCTTTCCATTCTCAGGAAGCCCCAAGTGAGACCAATCTGTCGCAAAATAACCATGTAGTTGTTCGGACCAATCTCTACTTAAAAATAAGCCATATACTTCAGGGATATCAACGACAATAATATCAATAATCTGATGGACTTTAGGATTAGATGATAATCTGATAAGTACATTTTTTAATTCACCTATTACTTTAACACTAGTCCAATCAAGCTGAATAATTTTCAGACTGGAAGGTTGAACTTCAGCATTGATTTTTTGGAAGACAGAGCAATACATTATGTTTGATGATGCACCTGAATCTACCATACAATTATGTACATTCCTATTGAAAATTTCAAAAGTCAACAAAAAGGGTGGGACATTTCTGCGAGTATTAACAACATAAGTTTGTTGTTTTCTAGTCGCACACCCTGGAACTAGTTTATCTACATTTGTTATACTTTTTACAGCAAGGTCTCTTTTATCAAAGGACTCTAGCGTCGTTTTAATGGAGACCTTTTGAGGTGTTTTGGGGTTGTTTTCTGCAAATTTGTTGTTGTTCGGATTGTTGTTTTTGTTGTTTTCTGCAATATTCTGCAACGTCTTTTGCAGAAGAAAAGGAAATTTCAATAATTCGTAAACAGAAATATTAGCTCTAAGTTTTTTGAGATCCTCAATCAAATCATACTCTAAACTTGGAGTTGCTAAATTATGTTTAGTTTCAATTTGTCTAGACTGTTTTTGAGGTGCATTAGTTCCAATTTCAGAAGAGGATTTATTCGTTGTTTTACTTCTGGTATTGTAAGGATGCATTGTTTCGAAATTAGATTGAAAGATGATATCTGAAAAATGTCTTAAAATGTTGGGAGAGGATTCGTCCTCTTCCACTATTTCTTGTTCAACCACGTCTTCAGGAATCTCGGGAGGAATCAAGTTATCATGTGCTTCTAGAATTGTCTGGATAGCAAATTGTAATCTTTCTAGATTTAGGCCTTCAAAATTTGAGTTAGGCCGGTTTGTGGGAAAAGGCTTTTTGAAAGGGGGTTTGTCAGGCCCTTTTCTTTAAGAAGCTTCTTCAGTTGATCTTCTCAAATCTATAACCTGATTTGACAACTTTTGAATGACCTTATGTAAACTTTCTAGATCTGAACCGTCTGATTGAGTTTTGGTTTGGGGCGGTCTAAGAAGAATTTCTATTTTCTTCTTGGAGGATGAGGTAGTCTCTACCTCATTACAGATATTGTCCTTTAGGCTGAGAATATATTTCTCGATTTGACTCGCCTCCTCGAAGGCTTCTAATAGTGTTTCTTTCTTAGACCTTTTTACCTAGATTGCTATGTTTTGGTGTAGGGATTTTGTGTAGTATGCAACGATAAGATTTTCAGCAGGCATTGAATCTTCGGGGATTAGATTCTTTAATGTTAGAAACCTTTGATTAAATTCTTTTATTTTTTCCTTGGGGTTCATCTTTAAACTAGAGAGTTCCATGACTAAGACTTTGGGAGATTTGTCGTCTCTGAATTTCTCAAGTAAACAAGATTCAAATCTATCCCAAGATACAATGGTCTGGGGTTGTTGGAAAAAGTACCATGTAGAGTCATTGCCCTCAAATGTATATGGAAAAATTCTACATACTACGTCTTCGTGTTCTACACTATGGAGCCTAATGGCTACCATGAATTTTTTAATATGATCTTCAGTGATCTGCTTGGAATCTAGATCGAATTTAGGGAGCCATTTCTCCAGATGTTTAGGCAAAGGATGTTAGGGCCCAGGTATGGCCACTACATCTTGATCGAGCTAAGGCCTGGCGGGATTGTTTGGATTTTCCATAGGTGTGGGTGGTGTCGAAGGATGAGATGAAGAACTTCCTTCATCATATGACCCTTCTCCTGAAGAAGAAGGAGATGAAGGGGGTGGTGATGGTGGAATACTAGATCCTCCAGCTACAGGAGTGAGGATGTGATCTGGATTCGTAGGGTTTAGGGTAAGACTAGTGCCTTCAAGTTGTTCCCTAATATTAGAGAAGTCTAATGGTTGATTCAATGGCTGACCTGGTTGTCTGATACAAGCCAAATCATCGTGTGTTCTTAGGAGGGATTGACGAACAATTTCTTATACGTCGGCACCTATGGGGTTTGGTGTTACTGGTTCAACGGTAATCCATGGATTTTCATTTGATGTGGTTGTTGTTTGAGAGGTAATGTTGTCGTCAGAATGACTTCTTGTTACTATAGGTGAGTGGGTAGGTGGGGGAGGAGTCTTGCGACCTCCACATGTCATCAATAGTGTTCAGGCCCTCCTTCTAGCACCATTTGTTGATGGACGAAAATGACCACTTGTCAACTGGAAGAGTGAATCCGGTCTGGGGTTGTCTAATTAACCCAAGCCATTTGGATTGACCCACTATGACGGGTTTAACGACTTCGTTGGCCAATCTAAAATCCTAAAAGAAACAAATAAATGAAACAAAGAAACAAAATAACTCACTAATTACTAATTACTAATATATATATGTATATATATATATATATATATATATATATATATATATATACATCTTATTTAAATAATATTTATATGATAGGTCTATTTATCTAATTTATATATACAAGATATATAAATTATGATTTTTAATCTGAACTCATAAAAAAAATCTAATGTAAAAATGGTTCTTTTGATGAAATTAGATAAAGAAAGCAAAAATTACTATTTCTTTTTAGTTTGTTTTTAATATATATGCATCTGTAAAATCAAATATCAAACTACTATTTAAACATAAAAATGTAGGCAGTGAAAATTATACTACATATAAGAATTTCTATAATAAATAAGAAAATAAAAAGGAACATACTAACCTATTAATCACTTGAAGAGTATGCATCCAACTATTTGTATAAATCGTACATCAGTCCATCCATGAGATAAATCTACTGTGCATCTTCACACTGTTTGGAATAAACGCCAAACTGTACGTTGACTGGTGTATTTAATTGATAAAACGATACGACGCAAAATAATAACTGTGATATAATAGACTGCAATTAATAATGTATAAGATAAATCCGATAGTTACAGCTTGCATTTAATCAGTCAACATGTTTAAGGTAAACCTTATAATACGAATTGAATGATCATTCACTATTTTCATATAACTGAAGCATAAAATCATGAACTGTGAAAGAATAACTATCTTGATGACATAGTAATCTGTGAAGATGAAAGCTATCGACAGACATCAAATGATCAAGATAAACAAATTATAGACAACAACAACATTTACAAACAACTAAGGCAGAAATGTAAACATATGTTATGTCCAAATTCGAGTATAAGCTTGTTCACAACTAGCCCTAGGCCAAGCTGTCTAGATTACAAAAAATAATGGGTTTATAAAGCCTTCAGAAAGGTAATTGTTTCCTCTTCTGAGATCAGATATTGATTACAAAAATAAAAAGGGGGATACAACCACCCAGATCATACTAAATCCTCTAAAGCTAACAAAAGTTTATTTCTGTTCATACAAAATGTATCAAAGATATGACTAGCAAGTCTCAAAGATGCCTCATATCAATTGGTAACCATGAACTCCTGAATATCCTGAAAGTAAAAGGAAAAATAGAAAGATTTAGATACATATTCAACCATTAATTTGTAAATTTCGAATTAACATAACTGGCTACAGAATCTTGTGATTTTGTAGCTAGTTATTTTAGTAAATGAAATCCAATTTATTGAAATAACAAAGCAATCTAGTTTTAACAAATAATCTTATTTTAAGATAAAAGGATCATACCTCCAACTATAAGATCAAATTGTATCAGACAATCTTGGAATTTACTATGGCTGTTGTAGCGTCAACATTCTTAAATATTACATTCCCTGTAGTCTTCATACGTTTCTCCTTTCCTTGAAAGAGAGACTCAAGTCTATGGTTTTTATTAGTTAAGGCATCAATATGATCAGTGAGAGACTTAACCTGTGACTGTAGGATGGGTACATCAGTGTAGTATTTGTCGATCCTGAAATGACAAACTTCACACTTCGACTGAGCGACGGTCTCTTGGGAACAAACATGATTGTGAACCGGAGCATCTTCCACGTGGATAATAGATTCATTACCCAATTTAATACCAGGAAACTTTGCATTATGTTTTATATAGGGAGGTAAATTTTCCACAAAGATGTAGGGTTGATCGAGGTGTGGTTAGAATGAAAGAGGGTCTTCTTCAGTGAGGAACCTATCGATTTCGGTGTCTGAACTCTCATGGACCTCGATCACGCTGATCGATCTCGCATGAGGGTTCGACTTGTTATGAAGCCTCCTTGAAATCAGCCTCCCATATTTCTTGTTCTTAAAATTTATATCAGCATTGCTTTTAGATATCTTGCCTGTAGATTTCTTTAAATTTTCAATAGAGTCATTAAGCTGTGCAGCTTGCCCACGGGTCTACTTAATAACCTTTGGATTGAGTAAGGGTTTGTTGTAGGAGGATGAGACACAGGCCGAGGTAGGTGAGAGGGGCGTTGTAGGATAGATTAGGGTTTATTCAATTACAGACTTGTTGATCTCTTCAACATTGGGATTAGAGAGACCATTTTTGATTAAAAATGAGTCTCAATTATCATTCTGCAATTCTAATTGATGCACCAACAAGATTTTTATTAAGCCATGATGGAAGAGGCTCGAGTTTGACCATTTCTTTCCATACCTTTTTCCCATTTTGTAAAGGCTCCTCAATAAATAATATGGCATGTTCAAGGGAAACCCCATAAAAATCATAAGCAAACGCAGATGATAAAGAAACACAAGACCGAAACGTCCTTCACAGGTGACAAACTCTTTCAATACAATAAGTAGACCGTGCCATCGAGCTTTTAGTAAGGATATGGGCATACCTTTGTCACATCCTTTTATCTTCCGAGATGTAAAGAGAAGATTCCAAGGAACTTCTTCCACCTTTGCATTTTTGAACCAGCTTTGAATCCTCCCGGAGAGTCATGTAGCTTAACTCAAGAAATCCTTTGTAACCTCAAGTGGGACATCACCCACCTTAGCTCTACACCCATAGAAGGAGAAAGTGAATTCCTGGGCAATTTGTAAATTGAAATCCTGAAATGTTTTAAGGAAAACGAGCCAACCATTACTCTCCAGATCTTTTGTGGCATCGTCATATAAGAGAAACGTTTGAGTGCCATTAGGTTCAACTGTAATGATAGGATCCATATTGAATGAAAGGGTAATTAATCAAACACAACGCGTAGGGAGGGTTTGTGAGAACAGACCAGAGCCATACCCCGAGCCTGAGAAACACCAATAGTGAACGGCGTATGAGAAGAAAACTCATAACGATAAGATGGGTGTTAATTGAAATGCATGCGAAGAGGGTTTGCAAAGCCCAAGACCAGTCTTGCAAATGATGGCTGACTGCAAATCGTATTTCCACATTTCAGAAAGTACAAGCCAGGACCAGAGCATTAAAAGGAAATAAGTACGAGACATAGTGGGTTCGATCATATGGTTTGGGAGGTTGAAAATAAAAAATCAAACCTAGTAATGAGGAAACATATAACCAAAAAAAAACATACCAATGCTCAAATAAAAAGGTCCTTTGTTGACATAACTTACAATCCCCAAGCATGTTTGGTATTCAAGGAATCGAAACAAAGTGAATAGTCTTGATAGCAAGGAACAAGGTTTCATTAATAAACTGTAGAAACAATTTTCCTTTAATAAATTTTCAAATAGAATGGTAACACAGTCGCAAGTTTTCATGCTTTCAGCCATGAACGAAGCATAAAAAAAAAACAATAGGGAAAAGTGACAACTTACAACTGTCATTTCAAAAAAAATCTTATGAAGAACAAAAAAAAGTATGACCCCTAGTTAGGCAGCTACAGATCATTTAATTGATATGAAAAGTTAAAAAAATATGTTGAGCTTCCAACAGAGTGTTGCATGTGCCAAATTTGGCAAGAGATTTGAAATCTGTTGCAAAAATAATATATTTTGGCTAGAATGTTAAATTCCACTAAAAAATTGGCATTGTGAAGAACCAAGCAAGGAATGTTCGTTTACATGCTCCTAAGAAGGGAATTTATATGTTTTAAAGTTAAATTTATAAGTTGCATCATCTATTATAAAAAATAGTTTGTGGACTAGTGTCATTAGAGGTTTCTTCATGTGAATGCCAAAACTCTATTAGAAATGAAAAAGAAAATCATGGTAAATGGGATGATGAACAAAAAAAAATGATTCTAATTTTGACTCATGAATATTGTGCAATTGACAAGAAAATTAGAAGGCACAATGTCTACACTAGAATGTGGGGTTCTAGATTTAGTGCAGAGTGATATTTGTCATCCTAAATATGTAGAATATGTATGTGGAATGATTAGAGATTACCTTGATTCTTTTAGCATAAAAAAATTGTATTTATTAGTCTAAAATGGTTGGTGCATTTAATGTTTTTCCACAATTTCAAGCAATGGCTGAAAAGTAGTTGGAGCCCTCAAATTCTTTTCCAAGAAAGCTAGCATAATGAGGCAATTTACAACTCCATATTCTTCTCGGAAAAATGGTGTTATGGGAGGAAACAATGGTGGATTTAGATGCACACTAGTTTAAAATCAACATGATAGAAGATATTGGAAAAAAGTTTATTCAACAACAACATATTTGTAGACTAGATTGTGGCAATAAATGAAAAATTTTTAGAAGTAGCTTGGTTTGGACTAATCAATTGGGTATAGCTCAATCCATTGAAAGAATAATTGTTATCCTCTCCACCCGGGTTAAAATCCCACCATTCCACCAAGGAGGAAAGCTAGCACATGCTAACTTTACATCTTGCACAAGAACAAGCATTTCTCAAACAATATTATCCAACCATGGGCGACAGCTAGCATGCATTATCTTTTTCCCTTCTTCACAAGAAAAAGTTCATCTCGAACAACATCATTCCACTATGGGGGAAAGCTAGCACTATCTTTCCCTCTTGCATAAGCACCAACGCATCTCAAACAACATCACTCCAACATTGGGGAAAGCTAGAGCATGCTAGATTTCCCTCTTGCAAAAGTGCAAGAAGATATCAAACAACAACATTACACTGTGGGAAATCTAGTGTGTGCTAAATTTCAAACAACATCACTCCACAGTGGAGGAAATACAAGCGCATTTCAAACAACGTCACTCTACGGTGGAGGAAAGCTAGCGCGTGTTAACTTTCCTTCTTGCACATGCACAAGTGTATTTCAAAAAACAACATTCCATTGTGGAGGAAAGCTAGTTCATGCTATTTTTCCTTCTTGCACAAGCACAAACACATTTCGAACAACAACATTCCATTGTGGAAGAAAGCTAGAGTGCTAGTTTTCCTTCTTGCACAAACACAAGCACATTTCAAACAACAATCCACTATGGAGGAAAGCTATTGCATGCAAGGTTTCCTTATTTCACAAGAACAAACGCAATTTGAACAACAACATTCCAATGTGGAGGAAAGATAATGCGTGCTAGGTTTCTTTCTTGTACAATCAAAAGCTCATTTTGAACAACAACATCTCACAATGGAGGAAAGCTAGTGCATGATAGTTTTGCTTCTTAAACAAAACAAATGCATTTCGAAAAACATCATTCCACTATGGAGCAAAGCTAACGCATGTTAACTTTCCTTCTTGCACAAGCAAAAGCGCATTTCGAACATCATCTTTCCACTATGGAGGAACATTGGTGCATGTTATATTTCCTTCTTTCACAAGCAGAAGAGCATTTCGAACATCATTCCACTATGAAGGAACACCAGTGCATACTAGCTTTCCTTCTTGCAAAAGCAAATCAACATTTCGATCAACATCATTCCATGGTGTAGGAATGCTAGTGCATGCTAGCTTTCCTTCTTACACAAGCAGAAATGCATTTTAGACAAAATAATTCCACTGTGAAGGAAAACTAGCACATGCTATATTTCCTTTTTGCACAAGCACAAGCGCATTTCAAACAACATCATTCCATTGTCAAGGAAATCTAGGGCGTGTTAGCATTCCCTCCTACACACACAAGCTCATCTCGAACAACATCATTCCATCGTGGCGGAAAGCTAGTTTCTGCTAGCTTTCCCTATTGCAAAAGAACAAGTGCATCGTGAACAACATCATTCCACCGTGGGGGAAAGCTAGCATCTATTGGATTTCTCTATTGCACAAGTATAAATGAAACTCGAACAACATCATTCCATTGTGGGGGAAAGCTAATGTGTGGTAGATTTCCCTCTTAGAAAAGCATAAGTGCATCTTGAACAACATCATTCCATTGTGGGGGAAAGATTCTAGCTTTCCCCTTTGCAAAAGCACAAACGCATGTAAAACAACATTATTCCACCATCGAGGAAGGCTAGAGCATGCTAGATTTCCCTCTTGCACAAGCACAAGCACATTTCGAACAACATCATTACACCATGGGGGAATACTAGCACTTGTTAACTTTTCCTCTTGCACAAAATCAAACGCATCTTGAGAAACATCATTCTACCGTGGGGAAAGCCAATGCATGCTATCTTTTCCTCTTGCGTAAGAACAAATGCATCTCAAACAAAACTATTCCACCATGGGGGAAATCTAGCACATGTTATATTTACCTCTTGCACAAGTGCGTGCACATTTTGAACAACATCATTCCATCGTGGGACAATGCTAGTGCATGTTAGCTTTCCCTTTTGTATAAGTACAAACGCAAGCACATATCGAACAACATCGTTCCACCCTGGGGGAAAGCTAGCATGCCAAGAAAAAATGCATCTCGAACATAATCCCACCATGGGGGAAAGCTAATGTGTGCTAGATTTCCCTTTTGCACAAGCATATACTCATCTCGAACAATGTCATTCCACTATGGGGTAAAGATAATGTGTGCTAGCTTTCTCTCTTGCACAAGCACAAGTGCATCTAGAACAACATCATTCCTCTGTGGGGTAAAAATAGGATATGCTAGCTTTCCATCTTGCAAAAGAAAAAGAACAACTTGAACAACATCATTCCATTATGGGGGAAAGCTAGAGCATGTTAGCTTTCCCTCTTGCACAAACATAAGCACATATCAAACAACACCATTCTAGCATGGACAAAAACTTGCACATGTTAGCCTTCCCTCTAGCACAAGAACAAGCACATCTCAAACAATATCATTCCACCATCAAGGAAAGATAGTACGTGCTGGTTTCCCCTCTTGCACAAGCACAAGTGCATCTCGAACAACGTCATTCCACCATGGAGGAAATCTTGTGCCTACTAGCACTCCCTCTTCCACAAGCATAAGCGCATCTCGAACAACATCATTCTAGCATGGTAGAAAACTAGTGCATGCTAGCTTTCTCTCTTGCACAAGCACGGGCACATCCCAAGCATCATTCCACCATGGGGGAAATCTAGCACGTGCTAGCTTTTCCTCTTGCACAAGAAAAAAATCATACCGAACATCACTCAATGTGGGGGAAAGCTAGTGCATGCTAGCTTTCCCTCTTGCAGGAGCGCATCTCGAACAAAATCATTCCACCATGGGGGGAAGCTAGTGCATGTTAGATTTCCCTATTGCACAAACACAAGTGCATCTCAAAAAACATCATTCCACCATGGGGAAAATCTAGTGCGTGCTATCTTTCCCTCTTGGAAAAACACAACCACATATTGAACAACATCATTCCACCGTGGGAGAAAGCTAGCGTGTGCTAGATTTCCCTCTTGAAAAATCACAAGTGCATCTCGAAAAACATCATGCCACCACAGGGGAAAGCTAGCATGTGCTATCTTTCCCTCTTTCACAAGCACAAATTCATCTTGAACAACATCACTCCATCGCGGGGGAAAGCTAGCATGCACTAGTTTTTCCCTCTTGCACAAGCCCAAGCGCATCTCGAACAACATCAACCAACCATGAGGGAAATCTAGTGTGTGCTAGATTTCCATCTTGAACAAGTAGGAGCACATCTCAAACATCATCCCATTGTGGGGGAAAGCTAGCGTGTTCTATCTTTCCCTCTTGCACAAGTAGGAGCACATTTCAAAAAACATCACCCCACCTTGGGGGAAATCTAGTGAATGCTAGCTTTCCCTCTTGCACAAGCAAGAGCACATATTGAACAACATCACCCATTTGTGGGGGAAATATAGCACATGCTAGCTTTCCCTCTTGCACAAGCAGGAGCGCATTGCGAACAATATCATCCCACCGTGGTGGAAAGTCAGTGCATTCTAGTTTTCCCTCTTAAGCAAGTAGGAGTGCATCTCAAACAACATCATCCCATCATTAGGTGTGATAGATTTCCCTCTTGCACAAGAAGGAGTGGATCTCGAACAACATCATCTCAATAGTGGGAAAAGCTAGTGTGTGCTAGATTTTCCTCTTGCACAAGCATGAGCTCATCTTGGACAACATCATCCCACCATTTGGGAAGATAGTGCATGCTAGCTTTCCCTCTGGCACAAGCACGATCTCATCTCGGACAACATCATCCTACTCTAGGGGAAAGCTAGCACATTCTAGCTTTCCCTAATGTGAAACACGAGTTCATCTCAGACAACATCATCCCACTGTGGGGGAAAGCTAGCGCATGCTATCTTTCCCTCTTGCACAAGCACAATCACATCTCGAACAACATGATTCCACCATAGGAAAACGATAACGCAAGCTAGATTTCCCTCTTTCATAAGCACAAGCACAAACACATCTTGAACAACATCACTCCAACCTAGGGGAAAGCTAGTGTGTGCTAGTTTTCCCTCTTGCACAAGCACCAACGCATCTCGAAAATCATCCCACCATGGGGGTAAGCTAGTGCATGCTAGATTTCTCTCCTACACAAGCATATACTCATATCGAACAACATCATTTCACTATGGGTGGAAGCTAGTGCATGCTAGCTTTCTCTCTTGCACAAGCATAAGCACATCTCGAACAACATCATTCCTCTATGGGGTAAAACTAGCGTAGGATAGATTTTGATCTTGCAGAAGCACAAGCGCATCATGAACAACATCATTCCACTCTGGGGGAAAGCTAGTTTGTGCTAGCTTTGCCTATTGTACAAACAAGCGCATCTCAAATAACATCATTCCACCATGGGGTAAATCTAGTGTGTGCTAGCTTTCCCTATTGTGAAATCACAAGTGCATCTTGAACAACATCATTCCACCATGGGGGAAAGCTAGCGCATGCTAGCATTCCCTCTTACACAAGCACAAGTGCATCTCGAACAACATCATTCCAGTGTTGGGGAAAGCTAGTGCATGCTATCTTTCCCTCTTGCACAAGCACAAGCGCATCTCGAACATCATCCTCCCATGGGGAAAGCTAACACATGTTATCTTTCCCTCTTACACAAGCATATACACATCTCGAACAATATCATTTCACTGTGGGGGAAATCTAGTGAGTTCTAGATTTCTCTCTTGCACAAGAACAAACGCATCTCGAACAACATCATTCCTCCGTGGGGTAAAACTTGTGCATGCTAACTTTCAGTCTTCCAGAAGAACAATCACATATTGAATAACATCACTCCATTGTGTGGAAAAGCTAGCATGTGCTAGCTTTCCCTCTTTCATAAACACAAGCACATCTCGAACAACATCATTCTAGCATGGAGGAAAGCTTGCACATGCTAAACTTCCATCTTGCACAAGCACAAGCACATATCAAATAACATCATTCCACCATTAAGGAAAGCTATCACGTGTTAGCTTTCCCCATTGTGCAATCTCAAGTGCATCTCGAGAAACATCATTCCACCATGGGGGAAAGCTAGCACGTGCTAGATTTCCCTCTTACACAAGTACAAGCGCATCTCGAACAACATCATTCCAGTGTTTTTCATCTCAAACATCATCCTACCATGGGGGAAAGCTACCATGTGCTAGCTTTCCCTCTTACATAAGAATATAGACATCTCGAAAAAGATCATTCCATTGTGGGAGAAATCTAGTGTGTGCTAGCATTCTCTCTTCCACAAGAACAAGCACATCTCAAACAACATCATTCCTCCATGGGGTAAAACTAGTGCATGCTAACTTTCAGTCTTGCAGAAGCACAAGCACATCTTGAATAGCATCATTCCATTGTGGGGAAAAGCTAGCGTGTGCTAGCTTTCCTTCTTTCATAAACACAAGCATATCTCGAACAACATTATTCTAGCATGGAGGAAATATTGAACATGCTAAACTTCCCTCTTGCACAAGCACAATCACATCTCAAACAACATCATTCCACCATTAAGGAAATCTAGCGCATGTTAGCTTTCCCTCTTGCATAAGCACAGGTGAATCTTGAACAACATCATTCCACCATGGTGGAAAGCTAGCGCTTGCTAGCTTTCTCTCTTGCACAAGCACAAGATAATCTCAAACAACATCATTCCAGTGTTGTGCATCTCGAACATCATCCTACCATGGGGGAAAGATAGTGCGTGCTAGCTTTCCCTCTTACACAAGAATATACACATCTCGAACAAGATCATTGCACTGTGGGGGAAGGCTAGCATGTGCTAGCTTTCTCTCTTTCACAAGCAGAAGCACATCTCAAACAACATCATTCCTCTATGGGGTAGAACTAGTGCATGCTAACTTTCAGTCTTGCAAAAGCACAAGCACATATTGAATAACATCATTCCATTGTGGAGAAAATCTAGCATGTGCTAGCTTTCCCTCTTTCACAAACACAAGCACATGTCCAACAACATCATTCTAGCATGGAGGAAAGCTTGCACATGCTAAAATTCCCTCTTGCACAAGCACAATCACATCTCAAACAATATCATTCCACTGTTAAGGAAAGCTAGCGCATGTTAGCTTTCCCTCTTGCATAAGCACAAGTTCATCTCAAACAACATCATTCCACCATGGGGGAAATCTAGCGCATACTAGCTTTCCCTCTTACATAAGCACAAGTGCATCTCGAACAACATCATTCCAGTGTTGGGGAAAGCTAGCGCATGCTATCTTTCCCACTTGCACAAGCACAAGCGCATATCGAACATCATCCTACCATGGGGGAAACCTAGTGTGTGCTATCTTTCCCTCTTACACAAGCATATACACATCTCGAACAATATCATTCCACTGTGGGGGAAAGCTAACGTGTGCTAGATTTCTCTCTTGCACAAGCACAAGAACCTCTCAGATAACATCATTCCTCTGTGGGGTTAAACTAGTGCATGATAACTTTTAGTCTTGAAGAAACACAAGAACATCTTGAATAACATCATTCCATTTTGGGGAAAATCTAGCATATGCTAGCTTTCCCTCTTTCACAAACACAAGCACATCTCGAAGAACATCATTCTAGCATGGAGGAAAGCTTGAACATGCTAAAATTCCCTCTTGCACAAGCACAATCACATCTCAAACAACATCATTCCACCATTAAGGAAAGCTAGCGTGTGTTAGTTTTCCCTCTTGCATAAGAAAAAGTGCATCTTGAACAACATCATTCCACCATGGTGGAAAGCTAGCACCTACTACCTTTCTCTCTTGCACAAGCACAAAACCATCTCGAACAACATCATTCTAGTGTTCTACATCTCGAACATCATCCTACCATGGGGGAAATATAGTGTGTGCTAGCTTTCCCTCTTACACAAGCATATACACATCTCGAACAAGATCATTCCACTGTAGGGGAAATCTAGTGTGTGCTAGCTTTCTCTCTTGCACAAGCACAAGCACATCTTGAACAACATCATTCCTCCATGGGGTAAAACTACTGCATGCTAACTTTCATTCTTGCAGAAGAACAAGCATATTTTGAATAACATCATTCCATTGTGGGGAAAATCTAGCGTGTGCTAGCTTTCCCTCTTTCACAAACACAAGAACATCTTGAACAACATCATTCTAGCATGGAGGAAAGATTGAACATGATAAACTTCCCTCTTGCACAAGAACAAGCACATCTCAAACAACATCATTCCACCATTAAGGAAAGTGAGTGTGTGTTATCTTTCCCTCTTGCATAAGCATAGGTGCATCTCGAACAACATCATTCCACCATGGTGGAAAGCTAGCGTCTGCTAGATTTCTGTCTTGCACAAGCACAACACCATCTCGAACACCATCATTCCAGTGTTGCGCATCTCGACCACCATCCTACCATGGGGGAAAGCTAGCGTGTGCTAGCTTTCCCTCTTACACAAGAATATACACATCTCAAACAAGATCATTCCACTGTGGGGGAAAGCTAGTGTGTGCTAGCTTTCTCTCTTGTACAAGCACAAGCACATCTCGAATAACATCATTCCTCCATGGGGTAAAACTAGTGCATGTTAACTTTCAGTCTTGTAGAAGCACAAGCACATTGCAAACAACATCATTCCACCGTTAAAGAAATCTAGCACATGTTAGATTTCCCTCTTGCATAAGCACAAGTGCATCTCAAACAATATCATTCCACCATGGTGGAAAGCTAGCGCCTGCTAGATTTCTCTCTTGCACAAGCACAAGACCATTTCGAACAACACAATCCACCATGGGGGAAAGCTAGCACGTGCTAGATTTCCCTCTTGCACAAGCACAAGCACATCTCAAACATCATTCCATTGTAGGGGAAAGCTAGTGCGTGATAGATTTTTCTCTTGAACAAGCACAAACTCATCTCACACATCATTCAATGTGGGGGAAATCTAGCGTGTGATAGCTTTCCCTCTTACACAAGTGCATCTCAAAGAACAAATTATTTTCTAGATTGTCTAACCCAACATTATCAGGAGGAGAAATATCACCTTCATCACACTTTTTTTTTCAACTTTATCTTGCAAATATGAGTTGTCCCTACCACACCAATTCTCTACTTCTTCATTCTCAGACATTCATTCTTCATCTTCCTCTGAAAGAGATAGTAAAACATCATATGACCTACCCTGTAGGTAGTATTTCACAACAGAGCCTTCATCATCAAGGTTTTTTGCACTTGTACAGTGATGTTCATCATTCTCAAGGATTGTCAAGCCTACATAGTGCCCTTGTTTATGATCACTCTCACTTGAAATTGTATCGAGCTCTGAGACATAGCCATGTTCTTGGACAAAGCATGGTTTTTTCTGTCCATGTAATGATAATAGTAAGTACATAATTGTTCCATGTATTTCATATGCATTGGAAGGTGAGAACCTATGGATACATCATCCTCTCCATCATGATTACACTCCTACAACCTGTGGTAATGAGAGCCTATCATTGTCTTATTTAGAGGAGCATTTGGATTTTAGGTCTTTTGGTCATTCAAGCTATCAAAATTTCCCAACGATTGGATTTCCAGCCATTTCATATAACAAGGTAAATGATGATGACCCAACTACAAACAAATAGATGAAGTGAAATGATGTGTGTTTGATCGATGCATAACAATAGGTAGAACCTCTGGTAGAGTATTTATATGACCCCATTTTCCATCAAACTCGAGTAGCAAAAGAACCTTGCAGAATACAAATTCTTAACCTCTTGTCTGAACTGTTTGTTACAATTTGAGAGGCTGCTAAGCTTTAATCTTACGGAAATGGACAACTACATGGGGGACAGACTGTGCTTTATTGTAGTGCATCCGTGCTCAATCCTCTTAGCAAATATTGTTTCCAAACTATTGCGGATGATGTTTGATCATTGTCCAATGACTATATACGCCCACTTGATTTTATTGTCGTCACTTACGAGGAAGAAATGGTCTCTAATTGCAGTGTTTAAGGGATGGAGGATATGTCAACTTTTTTGACAATCCCTTACTTGGAAGATTACTCTGTGGGTACAGGAAATTCAGAGATTATGAAACTGGGTGATAGATATTCCTATGTAAAGTTCTTGCAAATTTCTTTAAATTCGAACCCCATGGTCGAGGTAAGCATAGCCAACCTAGGGAATCATTAATAGGCTTTAGATATTATTTGTTTTGAATAATCCATGGATTAGTTTCATCACAAAAACAAAAATGATATTGAAATCACAGTTTCGGTTAGTAAAGTCCTTGTTGCTGCAGAAACCCAAGAAAACATAGATAAAATCCCATATCTAATGTGTAAATCCAAAGCCAAGAAAACCACACAAAGATATATTCAGTACCCCTGACCAAGTCAACCAAGACCATGCCCATATTTAATTCACAACTCTTTCTGTCATAAGCATACTAGCAAGTTAGCAACCTTTTTTGCTACCCAAACTATCTCTAGCTCAAATTATTCATATGATTATCCAATAAATGACATAAGATGGTCTTGTCAGGAAGTCCCTTGGATCAGTAATCTAGTTATGATCTTAAGGCTTCAAGTGTTCTTACTTATATATGTGATCCAAATGGGATCAATCTTCCAAGATAGCATGGGTCTGAACCCACCACTACAAATAGTCCCTGAGAATTGTTCCTTGGAATCAGTATGCATGGATAAATTTAAGAAGTTCTGGAAAAGTAATCTATCCTTCAACCAAATTCAACCTTCAGATCTACAACACTAGATAAATGTTTGAAAATTCCAGTGTAATTTTGAAGGGGTAACAATCACTCTTTTAATGACATAATATTCATCATGGCATTTTGGTTAAGTACGCATACTTTTAATGACATAATATTCATCATGGAATTTTGGTTAAGTACGCATATCCACAAGTAGTTGGTTTTGAGTTTGTTAGAATTAGGGAAAAAATTGAAAAACAAAATGCTTTTCAATTCTTGTTTACTAGATCAACACATATGAGAAAAGAAATAAACAGATATGAATACAAACAAAATTTCTGAGTGTAAAAAACAAACCTTTAGCTTACCTCCTGATCAATGAAATATGTATCTGTCACATGTGTGGATGTAGACCTCTTCTATATGCTTAGAAAATTATTTTAGGTTCATGGAACAAACCTCTAGGGTTTGATCTCTGTCAATATGTACCGAGGGACAGTTTGCCAAGAAATAAACCACAAAAAGGATGTCTAAGACAGCAGCAACAAGTACAACAAAACCCCACAATAGAAAACAACAAAACTTCCAAATATGAATGAGCATTAGCTATATATTTATGTCAAAAATAGACAAAGGCCTTTTATATATTTACAATCGGTCCACTCAAGCTAACTGCCAACTAAAGAAAATAGTAAACTAAAAGCATGTAGCAGAAGGATGGAGATACATTGTAAATAATCCATTGCATGCAACATGAAGGTTGAAAGATGTAAATAACTATCATACATGCTGCTATATAAGATAGAAAAATTCCCTCAAGGGATAGGTATTGCTAATGAGGCACCTTCCTTGGGTTGCATCATTGGTGGGGTGTCCATTAAGTGAGTGCATCCTCACGTGCCACATCAATTCCTCCCTATTTAGCTGAAAGTGTACACACTTTCTCAATGAGCTAGGGGAATGTGGCTTCAAACACAGATTGAGAGGACCACTTGACTTGGCTTGGGAGTTATGATTTACACTCCATGAGATCAAAGTTATGTTTCTACTGCCAAGTGGATATGATGCACACATGTAGTAGTGTATATTTTGCAAAAGGGGGTTGATAATCTCAGATGGTATCTACTAGGTGAGATATCTAAACTTCATCTTGAAAAAGAGAATGTTTATACAACTTAAGGTTATTAATGGTCACCACATCATGAAAGGGCAATCCTTAGGGAAGCTATAGATGATATGCATTATCATTGATATTTTGTATAATGGTGTGTGACACATAATGTATAGGTTTGAGTTTGTGATTCTATTGTCCTTTGAAACATTGCTTGTTGAGATATAAACAAACTTTATCCCCACTTGAAATTGTGTAGGAAATATATGACAGTCTTATATTGAGCATTTGAATCTACTAGTGTTGTTGCAACTTGTGAATGGATGTGCTGCAATTTTAAACAATGGATGAAGCATGTTTGTATTCATGTTGTTGGTGTGGGGAGGTTGTGGGATGAAGAGTGACTAGTATCTCACAAGGATAGTCAGGGGTTGATACCCATAACATGCTTCAAATGGTAGGTACCTTGTTGGTATATTCATTGTCCTATTATAGTTGTGTTGTAGTACATGTAAATATGTATCACACTATTTATTTCAAGTGTAATAAATATGAAGTGCATGTACTAACATGAGAATCATCACTTTATTCTATCTATGTGTTTGAGGGTGAAAGGTTGTAGAAATATAAAATTGACATCCTAGTAATTTCCATAGTGTTTTCCAGAAGGTGTAGAGAAAGTCAGAGTCATGATCAAAGATAATGTCAAGAGGTAGCCCAAAACAAGAAAAAACATGAGAGAAGAAGAGTATGTTGTTACACAGTGGCTTTGATACACAATATAAAGATGGTCATTTTTGTTTAATTTTCTGATTCATGTAATTTGACAAATAGTTCGTATACAGTCTTCTTACAAGAGTATGTAAATTAAGACGAAACTTATAATGTTCACACTGATATATTGGCACAATTCAAAGAGTATTTGTTGCACTCTATTGCTTAAACTAGATGGAAAATAATGATAATATCAGTCTCAATACATAGAAGAAAATAAATAGAAGAACATGGGTCATGAAATTTGTGTGTGTTCTTCAAGATCCCATCTCTCCAAGGAATAATCAGCAATAGTATTTCTGGAATATATCAGCCTGTAGGTGCCCCAAATATTGCAGTAGCGCTACCATAGATGGAGTTGGTGTAAGGAAACCCCATGACCTCCACACAACAAAAATGAGTCTCGGAATGAGGAACTCTCTCCAAAATAGAAACACAACCTGTAGTAGCTTGGATACTCACCCAAAAAATGAATGAGAGACTCAGAATAAGGGAGAATAGGGTCATATTCAGTCTTGGTGATTAAAAAGCGTCCCACAAACTCGACCTCTATGCAAGAATTCATGCCTAGAAAATTTGTCCCACCTTGGCAACAGTCTCCCTACTCATAACACAACCCTCAAGTGGGTAACTCGCCTTCCTATTGAGTAAACAACCTCTGTCTCATTCAAATGCGTGCCCAACAGAGAAGAATAAGCACCCAAATGAGAGATTCGACCCCCCTTCTCAAAGTCGTCTTTAACACAGGGATCAATGTCATCGAGAAATATTTAGTTCTCACAAGAAAACAATAATCGAGATAACTCTTCTAACCATGAATTCCAATGAAAAAATCTGAAAGATAGATGAAGGGTTTCCAAAAACCCTCGTCTCTCTTCTCAATAGATCTCACAAATCTTTTTATGAAATGAGCAAATACAAAAATGAGGGGTGCCTCCTATTTTCCCCTCTTTTATTTCTCATTGAATTAATTCCCGCTCAGTTTACTTTTAATTTTCTTCTAAAGTCATTTTATGCTTGCACACTTTATAATTTTTAAGTGACTTTATTTTTCCTAAGACCCATGTCTCCCTTTTTCCCTTTTCCACTTTATAAAGTCATTTCCTAGGAAAAAGTTGAGTTCCCTAGGTAACTTTTCCGACTTATCCTATAGGAACCAATTTGGGCTAGTGGAACCATTCCTTATGCTTCCTAGGCCAATGAGGACATTATCGTCCTCCCCTCATAAGATTGTTTGTCCTGAAGCAACTGTAGAAAGAAACACCTATAGTATTTAAGGCCTCCAAGAAAACTCTATAGTGTATTCACTATAAAAGGTGATGGCCATGTAGCAAGTTCTTGAAACTTAGTAGGGTTAGGGAGACTACCCTCTTATCCAATTAGAAATTCAATATATTGCATTAATTGTTGTTTGAAGAATGGATTCTTTCATTTGACCTAGTATATTTTGTGGACATGAAATGGTTCTAATACAGTGTGCACAAGTTATAGATGGTCCTCCCATGTGTCATTGAGAATAAGAATTTCATCTAAATATATAACAAAAATATGGCACAATTGGACTGGATATTTCATTTATTACTTCTGTAAAGGTGGCGGGGGGATTTGGTGAGATCAATAGGAATCACCAACCATTCATATAGACCAAATCTAGTTATGAAGAAAGTATTCCATGTATCCTAGGAAGCCATGCAAATAATGTTTTTTAACATTGACTAGATGCCATTCTTCATTTTCTTTCTCAGGGATAATGAAGACTAGGGATCCAAAACCTGCAAGGTGATGAGATAGGTTATATGTGGCTAGATTCAAGTAGATATTGGATTTGATGTTATAATTCCTTGACTTCAATTAGAGATAAGTGATAGTTTTTGGAATTGGGAATAGAATTGAAGCCAGAGACTTTTGGACTTTTGTCGCCAGTATTCCTCTTCCAGTCTGTAGGCCGAATGAAGAGCTTGGTGAAAATTTGCTTCTTTTTCTAGAAGTTCTTAGGTTATTGTTGTTTCTTCCATATTGGTTTGAAGAGTTTCGAGATTTTGCTGGGCTTCCAGATGGGATTGCATAGGGGATTTCTTCTCTTTTGCCCATGTTTTGAGGGCGTTTTTAGCCCTTCAGAGATTTTCTTCCCAAACAAAGAATGGGGATTCAGTGACCGGAGTGTTCCATTGTTCCAAAATTATTTAGAAGAATCCCTCATGCTGAATCCATAGAGGACTGAAGCGGAAAGGGATTGGACCTGCAATACCATCTTTTTTGAATTCAAGCAGGATGGGCTTGTGATCTGACTCACCAAAGGGGATGATTTTGGAGAGGGGTGCCAATGTGCCTAAATAGTAATTTTGTTGAGTTTTGGTGGGTTAAGTGGATACGGGCTTTGGTGATTAGGTTATTTAGGGATTTGAGGTTTAGGGATTAACGTTTAAGGGATTAGGGGTTACCATTTAAGGGATTAAGGGTTAAGGGATCATGGGTTACACTTTAAGGGATTAAGGGTCAATGGCTAATGGATTTGGGGCTTAGGGGCTAGGTAGTTTAATGGTTAATTGATTAGGTATTATATATGGTCAAGGGATTAATGACATCCATCAACCCTTAGTACACATAATCATTGAGATACCAATACCAATACCAATACCAATACCATACCATTGCATACCAATAACAATACCAATACCAATACCATACCATTGCATACCAATACCAATACCATTGCATACCATTTCATGGCAATGGTATGCATTGACAATGATATGCATATCAATGCCATACCAATACCAATACCATACCAATAAAAATGCCATATTATACCATGCCATACCAATACCAATACCAATCCCATACCAATACCAATACCATACCATACCAATACCAATACCATTGCATGGAAATGGTATGCATTAGCAATGATATTGCATGGAAATGATATGCATACCAATACCAATACCATTGCATGGAAATGGTATGCATTGACAATGATATGCATATCAATGTCATACCAATATCAATACCATACTATACCATACCAATACCAATACCATACTATAACATACCAATATCAATAGCACACTATACCATATAAATACCAATACCAATACCAATACCATACCAATAGAAATACCGTACTATACCATGCCATTCCAATACCAATACCAATCCCATACCATACCAATACCAATACCATACCATACCAATACCAATACCATTGCATGGCAATCATATTGACACCTCCTCTTCCTTGTGTGAAGCTTTGCTACTAATATTGATTGCATGAATGAAATCCTCATCAAAGTATTTTGTTAGTGTATGTGTTAATGTACACAAATAGTTTTCCAAGGTACAAAAACTGTTAATGGAAGTGTGCTTCACAAGATACAACATTTATCAATAGGTTTTCTTTTTATTTGTTTTGTTCATCTCAAGATGTTATTAGCCCTTAAACGATAATAAGAATTAAAAGTTTCATCAAAACTAGATGAGTTCCATGCACCTTTCATTAATGACCTCTTCTTTGCAAGTAATGTTGTGATGCTTTTAAAATGGGGACTCTGATGACTGTTGGAAGTATTCTTGATGGCCTTTGTGATGTGATTCACCATCATGAACTTCGAGAGATTTTTAACTTGCCTCCTTTTTAAATACCTTTCTTGCGGGACCTTTCTCTCAGGTATAGATTTTGGTGCACATGATGGCACACTCCTTCAATGTCGGTTAGATTGGTTTTTGCAAACTCCAATTTCTCATTTTTATCATGTGTATACACAAACAGTAGAGCATATAAATGCAGACTTGACAAACAGTGGGTGGAAAACTACAACCTCTTATAGCCTTAGCCTTGTTAATATATTTCTTATGTTTGTCTTTAGTATTTACTCCCATGGACACCTCCTCTTCCTTGTGTGAAGCTCTACTACTAATATTGCTTGCATGAATCAAAATCCTCATCATAATTTTTTGTTAGTGTATGTGTTAATGTACACAAATGGTTTTCCAAGGTACAAAAATTGTTAATCAAAGCGTGCTTCACAATATACAACCTTTATCAATAGGTTTTCTTTTTATTTGTTTTTTTCATCTCAATATGTTATTATCCCTTAAACGAAAATAAGAATTAAAAGTTTCATCAAAACTAGATGAGTTCCATGAACCTTTCATTAATGACCTCTTCTTTGCAAGTAATGTTGTGATGCTTTTAAAATGGGGACTCTGATGATTGTTAGTAGCAAGGCATGAGATCAAACCTGTGCATCTTTACCATTGTTATAAGTGCATGTGCTCAATTAGAAAAAATGCAACAGGGTAAGAAACTTCATGTTCAAATCATCAAGTTTGGACTTGATTAAGATATTATTGCTGCAAATTCCCTCATTACCATGCATGCAAAATGTGGGAGTCTAACTAGTGGATGCCAAATTTTTGAAGAAATGTCACAACATGATGCAATCTCATGGAATGTTATGATATGAGGCTATGATTTACATGGATATGGAAAAGAGGGGATGCAACTGTTTGAGAAAATGAAACAGGAAGGTGTAATTCCATGCTAGAGAGAAATGTCATATCATGGAATGTCATGATTGCAGGATATGCCCAGCATGGAATGATCGAGGAAGCACACCTTCTATTTGATAACATCCTTGAACGAAATGTGAGTTCATGGTCTAGTATGACATCTGGATATGTGCATAATGGCCATAGTGAGGAAGCACTAAAACTATATTCCTTAATGCAAGAGAGAGGCATGAGGTCAAAATTGTCCATATTTACCAAAGCTATAAGTGCATGTGCTCAGTTAGAAGCAATGCAACAGGGTAAGAAACTTCATGTTCAAATCATCAAGTTTGGACTTGATTCAGATATTTTTGTTTCAAATTCCCTCATTACCCTGTATGCAAAATGTGGGATTCTAACCAGTGGATGCCAATTTTTTGAACAAATGCCAGAGCATGATGTAGTCTCATGGAATGCTATGATATCAGGCTATCCTTTACATGGATATGGAAAAGAGGGAATGCAATTGTTTGATAAAATGCAACAGGCAGGTGTAATTCCATTCTAGAGAGAAATGTCATATCATGGAATGTCATGATTGCAGGATATACCCAACATGGAATGACCAAGGAAGCACACCTTTTATTTGATAACATCCCTGAATGAAATGTGGCTTGATGGTCTGCTATGACATCTGGATATGTGCAGAATGTCCACAGTGAGGAAGCACTGAAACTATGTTCCTTAATGCAACAGAGAGGCATGAGGTCAAACCTGTGCATCTTTACCAATGTTATAAGTGCATGTGCTCAGTTAGTAGCAATGCAATAGGGTAAGAAACTTCATGTCCAAATCATCAAGTTTGGACTTGATTCAGATATTATTGTTGCAAATTCCCTCATTACCATGTATGCAAAATGTGGGAGTCTAACCAATGGATGCCAAAGTTTTGAAGAAATGCCAGAACATGATTCAATCTCATGGAATGTTATGATATTAGGCTATGATTTACATGGATACAACAAAGAGGGGATGCAACTATTTGAGAAAATGCAACAGGAAGGTGTAATTCTAGACCTGATCACCTTTGTTACAGTTCTTTTTGCCTATAACTTGGTTTTCCAATATGAATTCGGGTTTGTACTATGCCAGGAACCTGGATTTTCACAGCTAAACCCCTTTATTATTTTTGACCCTTTTTTTATTTTAAATTTTTTCTTCCTTGGATGGAAGTGAGATAAAATGGAGTAGGTTTTAATATTATGTCGGCTGCAGGATGTATTTACGTCCACATGTAAAGCTGACGAGAATAAAATATTTCGAGAAGAAAGAAGAAACCCTAATAAGTTGGATAATAAACCTAGAAGACAAGTCGACTCAAGAGGATAATTGGTATTAGGTTATTAGCCTATAAGAGAAGAAGTCGGCCAGAAGAAATATTATATACTAAGTAAATAGACACCTAGAAATACTAGCTAGAATTAGTATAAATATAGGAGGCCAGTCTTCATTCTGGCAGGCATTCTCAGAATTGCAGAGAAACACTTGTGTTCACTTCAGTTGCCCAGTTTGTGCACAAGTTTGGAGGAGAGTTGTCGTTGCAGCTGTTGCAGCTAGCAGATTACGTTTTGGATTGGACTATCTCTTGGTTATGTTTTGGACTATCTGATCAGCTATTTTTTGGTGCGCTATCCTTGGGGAAAGGTGTGCTACCATTTTTTTAGCTATCTAGCCTAGGGTTTTCTTCCAGAGTGATTCTCTGTCAAGGTTAAGGTGCTCAGAGGGTGGCTTAGGCCTATGGTTGGGTGACAATAGCAATATTGTCAATGGTAAAATGAGCACATCCATTATATTATAACAGGTTATGGGCCCACACCTCCTTCATTTAGTCTAACCACTAGAAGGGAGCATAGCCATAAGGATATTAAGCTCGTTGAATAACTTCCACTAGGGTTTTTAGTAGGAGAAGTCACCAAAGCATTGTCGCTAGGGTTACTAGTAGGTGCAATTGAAGAAACCGTAACCCTCTCGTTGAGGCACCGTAAGTGAAGGGATTGACCTAATTTCCGGATAGACCAGTGCACCCTAGCCTAGCGTATCTCCTGGTACTCTCAGCAATCCCGGACGTCAAGTTTGAGTTTTTGGTCAAATCTAGGGTTGACCAAGTCAAAGAAACCATGACTTACTCTATGAAGTCACAAAAAAAGTTAGATGGAGCTTCTAACTTCAGAGTGTGGAAGACAAGGATTGTCCTCATCCTTGCCAAGAATAAAGTGTTGGATATCGTGAAAGGAAAGATCATGGAACTAGAGTTTGAAGAAGGAAAAGAAAAGGAGAAGTTAGTAAACTCAAATACAATGACATCGATTCCATTAGTATCACAGTGGAATCTATAAAATACCACTTGATACCCTACATATCCCATCTTGACTCATCGAAGAAGATGTACGATTCCCTAACAAACCTCTTCTCAGTCAGAAACATTGGACAAGTAGAGAGTATGAAGAATGAGCTCCATGACTTGAAGATGAATGATGATGATAGCATAACATCATACTTTGTGAGGATATCTCAGTTAAGAGATCAACTACAAGCTATTGAAGAGATCATCTCAGAGAAGGAACTGGTAAATATAGTACTCAACAGTCTTCCCAAGACATGGGATTCATTTTTCGCAAGCATGAACAAAAGGAAGGAGTATCCTACATTTTAAGAACATTGGACTTGTTGTACTCAAGAAGAATCAAGGATCAGTGAAAAAGAGAAACCCCAAAAGAAGTACGATGATAAAGCGTTTACAACAAGATTCAAGAATTTCAAGAACAAAAGGATGTTTGGTTCAAGGAAGAAGCCAAATCAAGAGAAAGACATGTCAGAAATACAATGGTTCAATTTTCGAAAGCATGGTCACTAAAAAAATCATTGTCCTGAGCTAAAGAAAAGGAAGGGGACACACGAAGCATCAGTTGTTGAAGAAAAGGAACCGACAAAGAAGACCAAGCAAGATAAAACAAACTTCTTCTTCTACGACAAGGTAACAATACTCTTCATAGTTCTTGTACATACCATGTTTTCTATACATATCTTTCATATCTACTTCATAGAAGATAGTTTGTTCAAAGAGAAACTATACCTATGGAAGAAACAAAAAGGATTTCTATCATTATGACTACAAGTCAGACAATACAAATGAAAGGATGAAGTACATCAAAAAATTCATGTGGAAGTTATTACATAAGTAACAGCTGCAAGATAAGCTGAAATCAGAATCAATCTTGAAGTAAAAGAGAAGAAGTAAAAGACAGGAAGAAGTCAACAATCAAGAATAAATTGGAGAAAGACTTATGACACCTTGCACAAGGCAATAAGGATGTAGACAAAAGCATGGATTATGGAGGGAGCCGACTATATATTTCCAAAAGAAAAACATGCATTCATACATGAAGAAAGGATTAGGAGGGAGATAATCCTATGATCCATTGAAGACGATGAAGTATATATCCATGGTAGTATGCATGAAAGGAAGTACGTGTTTAGTTCAACCTTAGAAGAAGTCTTCTTCGGAGAGCATCCTTAAAGTATCACTGGTTGTCCATTCACATCTGTGATCCTATGATGAAAGAAAGAAGTGGAATCTCTAGGGACTGGAATCTATAAGAAACTCCATGGACCCAAGAGATAAAGAGAAACATGAGGAAAAACATGAAGATTCTAAGAAAGAAAGAAAATCCGGAACAACCAGTCATTGTATCAAGAATCACAAGATTACCGGCCTGATATGAACTCACTAAAAGCAATCAAGCAGAGGAACTGAAATTTGTGATGAAGAATAGTGTATAGAAGACTTATGAATGAAAGCACTTCAAGATCTAGAACTAGAGGTTCTCCCAGATGGAGGGAGAATACTATGATGATTACTCATTCCAGTAAACTAGACATACCTCTACATGAGTCATTATATCATCTCCAATATCCATGGGTTGGAGCTCTACATCAGATGAATGCAAAGACTGTTCTCCAGAGAAATTGAACAAAGAACATATGAAGAGCAACCTCAAGGCTTTGAGGTATACCAAAAAGAGACCCTTGTATGCAGATGGAAGAAGACAACTTGGTGGAGAACCTCCAATGCACAATAGAAGTGTGGTGAAGATTTTTTATAACAAAAATATTTAATCAAAATGATTACTCAGAATATCAGGATGATGGATTGCAAATCCATGACAAAGATCTCATGATGAAAGAAGAAGTGCCACATGGATATGTTTAAGTTTTACCCTTGCCACGATGTTGTGAGTTAGAAGGAGCCAAAGAGGAATCCAACAATGATATACTTTATTGATCAGAGCTATATGAAGCCTTCAGAGAAGACCAGTGTTCCAGACCGGAGTACATTTGAGATCAAGCATTACATTATCCATGATGAAGTCTAGAAAGGAGAAACTCGTTCTCCAATACATATCTCCACAAATGAGTAGATAAGAAAACATTTTGGTAAAGCTTCTGTCCAATATGAGAAAGAGTTTGTGTACTCAAACTAGAGCTCGTGGAGACAACTTCCTTATTGAAAAAGGAAGAGATGACTCCCAGGTTGGGAGGGAGAATTGATGTGTTATTGATTGATGGGAAATCATTTTTTAGTTCGAAAAATGGTCCACGATGAGCATTTCCTTTCTAGATTCGGAAAGTGGTTTGAGATTTCTGACGGACAGGCATTTTCCAGTTCGGAAAATGGTCCAGATCGAACGGTCATTTTCGTAATGAAAATGGTTTGATAGATTGTTGATATAACATAGAAAACGATTTCCCATTGTGGTTAACATGGGGAATGGTCTAGGACAATATCTCTTATTGAGGTTTACTCAAGAAGACTAGCCTGCCTCACCGAACAATGATTTCCCATTGTGGTTAACATGGGTAATGGTTCATTTTGGAGGTTGGTGCAGGACAATCATTTCCTTAGGAAATCTTCCAGACAGTCATTCCTTAGGGAAGATTCATTCTCTCTAGGTTGCACTATGTTTAGTTTCGGAGGAATGGCCCAGGGTGGGGAATGGTCTAGGTTCAACAATCAGGGACAAACATTCCTTAGGGAAGACTCATTCTCTCTAGGTTACACTTTGTCTAGTGTCATAGGAATGGCCCAAGGTGGGGAATGGTCCAGGCTCATAAATCAAAAAAATTATTCTTCCTTTCTTGAGAATAATAGTCCAGATAGCTCATCATTGATGTTTGACCTTCTGAGGGAAGATGCTCTTCCAAGATCTCATAGATATGAGTGGAAGAATGGCTCAAATGATTCATATTATATCATAACATTTTTTCTGTGCAGGTTGATATCACATGATTGTTATGAATACTATATGACTCTTGACATTGATGTATACTACTGTCGTGGATGTGTTCCACTATTTGTGACTATACATCATTGATCAAGTACCTGTGTGCTACTTGGTGTGGTAGTGTACCACTGGATTGTAGTTGTGTACTACTATGGATAGACACAGTTGTGTTCTATTGAATAATATTGTTATGATTTCCTTGAAGACTATCAACAATGTTGAAAATGATTATTAGCTAGATGGATGATCAATGGACAGAGATTTCCCAGACGGAAAATGGTTCAGGACATTTATTTTTCTAAGACATATGTCTAGATTAGAAGAATGGCTCTTGTGTCACTCTATGGTGTGAGTGACTTATCCAGCATCATGTCTAATTACTCAGATAGAGTATGGTTTCAAGATTTTATGTAGCTAATGACATTAATGGTGATGATGGTGCTCATGATATAGTCATGAGATAGTCTATACAACTATGTTGATGCTATTAGGTGAATGGTATGTTTTTTCTCAAGACCATTCCCTGTAATACCTCCCTAGCTAAGAGGGAGTGTTAATATTATGGTATCTACAGGAGGTATTTACCTCCACATGTAAAACTCATGAGAATAAAATATTCCGAGAAGCAAGAAGAAACCCTAATGAGTTGGCTAATAACCCTAGAAGACAAGTCGACTCAAGAGGATAATTGGTATTAGGTTATTAACCTACAAGAGAAGAAGTTGGCCAAAAGAAATATTATATACTAAGTAAATAGACACCCAGAATGAGAAGTCAGCTGTAACACCCTGTATCCCCAAGTCTGTAAAAATAACTATACTGGCCAAGTATTGTGGAAAAC
>ML801053.1:82742-104941 GCA_009831015.1 Picea engelmannii
TATATATATATATATTGTAGGACAGCTGAGAGGGGGAAATGCTGAAAAAGAGACCACGATGGCTAAATAAAGGTGGTGGAAGGCACCTGGAATGGTGGCATTAACTTCCACCAAAACCAATACCGTATTTGGACTTCACTGTCTTGGCGAACCAAGAGCGGCTCGCTAGCCCCAAATTAAAAGACTCGCTAGGTTGGTAGGTAAATGGCTCCTCATGAGTAATGAGGGATGGGGGTGAAATGCCCATCCATAGAGTCCTCACACTTGAACACCGCGAGGAAGATCATGCCACATGCAACCTCGCCAAAAAGAGAAAAGGCAGGAAGAGTGTGCGATCAAGGGGGAGACGCGAGGGGAAGAAGAGAAGGAAAAAGAACTCTGGAAAAATACAGAGTGAGTGATAGCAGAGAAGAAGGAGAGTAACCTTTGTTCTCGGTCACTGTAGAACAGAGACTTAGTCTCATAGCATCATGGTCTCAGCTCGGGGGTGGCTAGTGGTAAATCCATTCAGAATCGTTGAGCCTACGGTTGGGTGGAAACGAGCACCCCTCTCAGCAGTTGCATCACCTGTTGTTTTTATGATAAGTGTTATATCTTGTATCTTGAAAATTTATATGCTAACATGTATGCTCATAGTCTGTGCAATTTATGAATGGTTTGAGTATAAGACTTTCTGTGTGCTGTTTTGATCAGAAATGGTGGTTGCATGCTTTTATTGGAAGGACCACATATGGCTTATGTTTATAGATAGATTTATATATACATATGTTGAACTAATTTGGACTTCAAGTCTATTTTCGGTAAATCTATGCCCTTATTCGTCTCCACGAATACCCAGAATAGATATCTCCACAGAGATACCCTCTCTAGAAAGCTTACCAAGAACATGAAAGAGGATTTGGTGGTGCAAGTCTTAGCCATCCTGTACGAGGAAGAATGGGCCTCTTAAAATCTCGACATTTCAGCATTTCGGCACCCAGGGTATCTAAGCGCGAGTCCTCTCGTACTCGCAATTCCCGAAACCCTGATTTGCGAAATCTCGAAATGGTAGCGTAGGGATAAGTATAGATAGACGGATGAGATTCTGTTGGAATATTTGCGGTCAATCGTGACCGTTGGATTGGAGGAAGAAATGAGGGTGTTAAGTGCCTCACTCCTTTTCTTTTATCTTCGTGAGTAGCGAAGAAATCGGGACCATAGATCCAAACTTCCGTGGGAGTATCTGGACAGTCCATTTATAAGGACATGTAGCTACCGGTAAGAGTTTCGGCCTTTTTACACTTGGGAAATCAAAGGGCAAGAACCCTGGTCATCACGAGTCGCGAAATCCCGATGACCGAAACCTCGAAATAGTTTAGGATTTGGATGAGATAGGATATTTCGGCACTTCGAGGCCCGGAATACCTAAGTGCGTATTCCCTTGTGCTCGTGAGTGCCAAAATCCCGATGGGTGAAGTCGCGAAAGGACAATACGCATGTATGTTACGATATTTCGACATTTTGGTAATTGGAATACTCAAGGGTGTATTCCCTTGTACGTGCAAGACCCGAAACCTCAATTCAAGGAAAAACGAAGTGACGACGTGTGGGTGAATTAGGAACTTTCGGTGGTTCGGTACCCAGGATACCCTTCCTCTTGCTAAATGCATGAACGAGACCCTTTCGGAGGATCTAAGGTCTTTTATGACCATTAAATTGGATGAAAGAACACAGGTGTTAAAGCCTCGACCCCTTTTTAACCTTCGCAAGTAACGAAGAGATTGGGACCATCGATCCCAAGACCCATTGGAGTGCATGGACTGTCCAGCTATAGAGTACACGTGGCGGCCGGTAAGCGTTTCAACGTTTCAGCACCCAGGAGACCCGAGGGTAAGAATCCATGTCCTCACGACCCCCAAAATCTCAACATATGAAAACCCGAAATGATAATATGCGGAAGAACCTCGATATTTCGGCATTTTCGTACCCGGAATATCGAAGGGTGTATTCCCCTTGTACTCGCAAGTCCCGAAATCCCGACTTGAGAAATCTCGAAATTCTAGTGTGTGGGTAAGTTATGAGTTTTTGGAGTTTCGGCTCTCGGGAAACCCAGGTGCGAGACCTCCTGTCGCCGCATGTCCCGAAATCCTGATGGAGGAAACCCCGAAATAGTGAAGCATGTTTAGAGGTAATGTATCAGAGTTTGACTCTCGGAATATCTCGATGTGAGACCTCCTGTCATCGCATCCCCCAAACTCCCGACTTGCGAAACCTCGAAGTATGAAACTCTGAAAATGAGTATAGGGCCACTAGATTTAACGTTTCGGTGTTTTGGCACTCGGGACATCTAAAGGAAAAATGTCTTGTCCTCGCATATCGCGAAATCCCTATAGGAAAAGTCACAAAATGGATTATCACACGTGGTTTTGGCATTTCGTATTTTTGGTGCCCGGGACTCTCAAAGGTCAATTTTCCTCATATCCGCTAGCCGCGAAATTTCAATGGATGAAACCCCAAAATGAACAAAGGAATACCTGCATCGCGATTTCTCGTTTCGCGAAAGTCGATGAGTACCCTCCAATAAGGCATGTGGCCATAACCGCCGATCATATGAGTGTGGATAAGGGATGGCAGGGTCTGTATCAGGCCCCGTCGGGATTCGGGGAACTATGTTCCTCAGAGAAAAGAAGAAAAAGGCCGAAAATTTTGGATTCCGTAGTGGGTGTGTTACAAATTGGTTTCAGAGCATGGTTACAGCACTTGGCCTGCTTGGGCTCATGAATGAGTTGCGCAGAGACTCCACTCAAAGTATTGTTAAAAGGAGTAACCCCCATGTCTTAACCTTCTTAATTAAAATTCAAAGTTAAGAATGAAAAACTCCTATGGTGTGTGTGCATGTGAAAGATATGAATTATGTACTAGTTATAAATGAATATAAACATTGACTAACAACCAATGTTTTTTTTTTTCTTTTGCACACAAAGTGGAAGATTAACCGCGGGAAATTTCAGACGTATATGATGGTGACTCACAATGAAGTGGGGGAGGGCTCCCACAATAGAGATGAAGAGTCTGACGAAAGGAGGGCAGTAGGGACCCCTATAGATCTAGATGAAACTGTGAGGAGCCTCATGGTCGAATTACAAAGATGCAAGGATGACAATGAAAGGATGATGAAAGAACAAGAAAAGCAAACAAAAATTAGCGTAGTTTTACTGCAGAGTTTATCCGATCTACAAAGACAAATGCAGCATGAACCTAAAACTCAGAAATAGGGTCACATCAGTGGCCACACTGAGAGGAGCACCTAGAAAAAGGTCCACCCCAGAGATAAGGGACAAGTGTTGGATGATTCCTCTGAGAAGGAAGATGGCGATTCAGAAGGATCTTCTAGCAGTAGAACCAACTCCTATTTCCGAAGGAAACAAAAGAAGAAAAATCCTTCCAAAGGTCGTAAATTCGAAGAATTTAGAAAATCCAAACCACCCTCCTTCGACGGTGAAATAAAGAAGGGAGAGGAAGCAGAGTCCTGGCTGCTTGGACTAAAGAAGTATTTCAAAGTCCATGACTTCTCAGAAAATTTGAAGGCCCGAGTGGCCACCTTCAACATGAATGGAAAGGCTTCCATTTGGTGGGAAGACCTTAAGAATGTGAAAGGGGTTCGCCAAGAGGACCTATCTTGGGAACAGTTTGAGAAATACTTTCGGAAGAAGTATCTGTCGAAAAAATATTTCGACGAAAAAACTAAAGAATTATATGAACTCAAATAGGGACAACTCACTATAGAAGAATATGTCAACAAATTCCTCGATTTGTTGAGGTATGTACCTTATATAAAAGTGGAAAAGGAAAAGGTGCAATGCTTCATCAGTGGACTACCTAAGGACTATCATAATCGAATTGAATTTGATGAGCCAAAAACTCCAGAAGGCACTATTCGAAAGGCAACCTATTGTCATGAACAATTTGGACATCGAGCAGAACCTCGCGAAGGATGGAAACAAAAGAATAGTTCAAGATTTCAGAAAAAGGGGATTAAATCCCTAGGATTTACAAACTATAAGAAGAACCCAATAATGAGCTTCCCAGCCCAGAGTGTACACTAGCAGAATTTTCCCTCCTTGAGCGGAAATAAAACTTCTGGACCTATATTAGTGAAGACTGATAACCCAAAGAGAGAACCTTTCAAATGTTGGGGTTGCAGGGAAGAACATCTATTGAGAGACTGTCCACACCGACAACAGAATAGTCGGAGGATTTATAACCTCTAGGAAGCTACCACCGTCAACGATGTGGCCAGGAGTGTGCCAAAAATTTATGAAGCCTTGGATAATAGCCAAGCTGACCACCAAGATTTAGTGGTGGAAATAGAAGATATGATTTCCAACCATCTAGTGTCTGTTTTGATTGACCCTGGTTCAAATTTGAGTTATATATCCCCTAAAGTTGTTGATAAGTATAAACTACAACCACAAAAACATACCAAGACATGGTTGGTACAGTTAGCCACCGACACCAAAAGAAGGGTAGTAGAGGTTATACCAACCTGCCAATTGATGTTGGGTAAATTCCCCACCCAAGCAACCATTAACATATTACCCTTGGGATCGTATGATCTGTTGATTGGTATGGACTAGATAGCCGCCCATAAAGCTAGATTGGACTGTTACCATAAAACCTTAGAATGTGTATGTAAGGAAGGAAAGAGGATAACCCTTCAATGGATCCGAAAACCTGTCTCAGTAAGACAAATATCAGCTTTGCAAATGAGAAATTATTGTCGAAAGGGATGTCCCATATATGCAATACAGGTGTGGAAAACAATCGAAGGTGACAAACCAAGCCCTGACGATCACCCTATCCTGAAAGAATAGAAAGATGTGTTTCTGGAAGAGGTACCAGGTCTCCCTCCGAGAAGGGACATTGACTTCTCAATAGAACTTTCATTGGGAGCGGTGCCAGTGTCTAGGACACCCTACAAGATGAGCACACCCAAGTTAGTTGAACTCAAGTTGCAATTAAAATAAATGATGGATAAGGGTTATATCCGACCCAGAATGTCTCCATGGGGAGCACCAGTCCTATTTGTGAAAAAGAAGGACGGTACCCTTAGATTGTGTATAGATTATAGACAACTCAATAAGGTAACTATAAAGAACAAGTACCCCTTGCCCAGGATCGATGACATGTTTGATCAATTGGGGGGTGCGTCTATTTTATCAAAGATTGACTTGAGGTCAAGATACCATCAAGTCCGAATTAAGGGTGAAGACACCCATAAAACTACCTTCCGAACGAGGTATGGTCACTATGAGTTTTTGGTAGTGCCATTTGGGTTGACCAATGCCCCTACCACTTTTATGTTCTTGATGAACAATGTACTCGAAAAATTCCTAGACAAATTTGTGCTTGTTTTTATTGATGATATATTAATTTACTCCAAGAACAGAAAAGAGCATGAAGAGCATCTTAGACTTGTGCTGCAAGTGCTAAGAGAACATCAACTCTATGTCAAATTCAGCAAATGTGAATTCTTCCAGAAGCAAATACATTACTTAGGCCATGTTCTATCTGAAGAAGGAGTAGCAGTGGACCCTGACAAAATCAGGTCTATCATGGAATGGCCTACCCCAAGGGATGTTTCAGATATCATATCCTTTATGGGATTAGCAGGATACTATAAGAGATTTATAAAAGGATTCTCCAAGATTGGTTGTCCAATCACTATCCTCCAGAAGAAGGGGACAAAATTCCTGTGGACACAGAAATGTGAAGAAAGATTTCAAACCCTGAAACATCTACTGACCCATGCACCCATGTTGAAGATCGCCAATCCCAAAGATGACTTCCTCATGTGCATAGATGCCTATGAGGAAGGGCTCGGAGGAGTCCTTATGCAAGGAGGAAGTGTGGTCTGCTATGAATCCCGAAAATTGAATGAGCACGAAGTCAACTATGTGACCCATGATCTAGAGCTGGTTGCCATAGTTCATGCCTTGAAAATGTGGAGGCATTACCTCATGGGAAGAAAATTTGTACTTATGACAGATCACTGTGGATTGCGATATTTGTTTGATCAACCAAAGTTCAATGCTAGACAAGCTAGGTGGATGGCCCTTCTTAGCGAGTTTGATTTTGAAATCAAACATATTAAAGGAAAAGAAAATCAGGTGGCCAATTCCCTTAGCCAAAGTATGAAAACAATTCACCTGGCCACGGTGAGTACCTGCGAGACAGATGTCAAGGAAAGAATCAGAAATTCACAAGAAATAGATCCCTTCGTCCAGACCATGACCTCATACCTATAGCAAGAACCCACAGGGATAAAGTATGGAGACTACCAAATGATAGAAGAAGGTCTACTCACTTACCGAAGAAGATTGTACATTCCAGATTTTGACGACTTGAAGAGGTTCATACTGGATGAACTACATAAAAGACCCTTTACCGGTCATCCAGGATACTAGAAGATGATCACGGCCACCAGGAAACAATTCTATTGGCCTGGATTGAAGAAATACATAGCCGAGTACCTATCCAAATGCATAGAATGCCAACAGGTAAAAGCACAACATCGACACCCAACAACATTATTACAAACTCTACCAATCCCAGAATGGAAATGGGAAACCATCTCCATGGATTTCATCACCGGATTACCAACCTCGACCAAACAGAATGATGCCATCATGATAGTGGTGGATAAATTGAGCAAGTCCACTCACTTTATCCCCGTCAAGTCAACTTGCAATGCAATAGACATCGCCCAGGTATTCATGAAGGAGATATTCATACTACATGGTATGCTGAAAGAGATCGTGTCCGACAGAGACATGAAATTTACTTCCAACTTTTGGAAGTCACTAATGGCTGGTTTAGAGACCAAATTGTTGTTTAGCACCACCTATCACCCTCAAACTGACGGACATATAGAAAGAGTGAACCAAATACTAGAAGATATGTTAAGAATGCATGTAATGCATCAACCCAAGAAGTGGGAAGACTACTTGCCACTGGTAGAATTCGGCTACAACAATGGCTACCAAGCATCCTTAAAGATGAGTCCCTTTGAAGTCCTTTATGGTAGGTCGTGTAACACTCTAGTTAGCTGGAGTAATCCCATAAATGGGATTTCTTTTGGACCCAACATGTTGAAAGAAATGGAACAACAAGTGACTCAGATAAAACAAAACCTGAAGGTCGCTCAGAACCGACAGAAAAGTTATGCCGACCAAAAGAGAACTCCAAGAGAGTTCAAAATGGGAGACCATGTATATCTTAGAGTTAGACCCAGGAAGAGTTCTCTGAAAATGGGAGCTTGTGACAAGTTAACACCTCAGTATTGTGGACCCTTTGAGGTTCTAGATAGAGTGGAACCTGTAGCGTATAGGCTATCACTTCCTCCCATATTAAAGGCACATAATGTTTTCCATGTTTCATTATTGAAGAAATATGTACATGATGCTAACCATATAATTGATTGGTCTGTGATCAAGGTGGAACCAGAGGGAGAATTTATACTAGAACCTCAATCCATACTGGACAGAAGGGAAACCCCTCTCCGTAACCGAACCATTGCATAGGTCAAGGTGCAGTGGAAATGGAGGATGCCATGAAATAGGCATATCCGATTTTGTTTACATCTATACATGCATGTCAAGTTGACAGATAGAACATCGAGGAGGATGTTCCTTTAAGGGGGAGGGAACTATAACACCCTGTTTCCCCCAGTCTGTAAAAATAACTATACTGGCCAAGTATTGTGGAAAACTCAGAAATCTAAAGGTGTGATGTGAATGGACCTTGTGAAAAAGGTTGATGAATGTAAATAATATTATGAATATATATATATATATATATATATATATATATATATATATTGCAGGAATGCTGATAGGGGGATGTGCTGAAAAAGAGACCACGATGGCTAAAGAAAGGTGGTGGAAGGCACCTGGAATGGTGGTGTTAACTTCCACCGAAACCAATATCGTATTTGGACTTCACTGGCCCGGAGAACCAAGAGTGGCTCGCTTCCCCCAAATTAAAAGGCTCGCTAGGTTGGTAGGTAAATGGCTCCTCATGAATAATGAGGGATCGGGGTGAACCGCCCATTCGTAGACTCCTCAGACCTGACCATCGCGAGGAAGATCATGCCACACGTAACTTCACTGAAAATAGAAAAGGAAGGAAGAGTGTGCGATCAAGGGGGAGATGCGAGGGGAAGAAGAGAAGGAAAAAGAACTCTGGAAAAATACAAAGTGAGTGATAGCAGAGAAGAAGGAGAGTAACCTTCGTTCTCGGTCACTGGCGAACAAAGACTCAGTCTCACAACATCGTGGTCTCAACTCGGGAGTGGGTAGTGGTAAATCCATTCGGAATCGCTGAGCCTACGGTTGGGTTGAAACGAGCACCCCTCTCAGCAGTTGCATCACCTGGTTTTTTTCTTATAAGTGTTATATCTTGTATATGCTGACATGTATGCTCATAGTCTGTGCAATTTATGAATGGTTTGAGTATAAGATTGTCTGTGTGGTGTTTTGATCAGAAATGTTGGTTGCATGCTTTTATTTAAAGGCCAACGTATGGCTTATGTTTATAGATAGATTTATATATACGTATGTTGAACTAATTCAGACTTCAAGTCTGTTTTCGGTAAATCTATGCCCTTATTCGTCTCCAGGAATACCCGGAATAGATCTCTCCATAGAGATACCCTCTCTGGAAATCTTACCAAGAACCTGAAAGAGGATTTGGTGGCGCAAGTCTTAGCCATCCTGTATGAGGAAGAATGGGCCTCTTAAAATCCTGACATTTCGGCATTTCGGCACTTGGGGTATCTAAGCGGGAGTCCTCTCATACTCATAATTTCCGAAACCTCGATTTGCAAAATCCCGAAATGGAAGCATAGGGATAAGTATCGATTGACGGATGAGATTCTGTCAGAAGATCTGCGGTCAATCGTGACCATTAGATTGGAGGAAGAAACGAGGGTGTTAAATGCCTCACTCCTTTTCTTTTATCTTCGTGAGTAGCGAAGAAATCAGGACCGTAGATCCAAAGGTCTGTCGGAGTATCTAGACCGTCCATTTATAAGGACACGTGACTTCTAGTAAGTGTTTCGGCATTTCAACACCTGGGAAATCAAAGGGCAAGAACCCTGGTCATCGCGAGTCACAAAATCCCAATGACCGAAACCCCGAAATAGTTTAGGATTTGGATGAGATAGGATATTTCAACAGTCTGGGTACGAAATACCTAAGTGCGTATTCCCTTGTGCTCGTGAGTCCTGAAATCTCGATGGGTGAAATCCCGAAAGGACAATACGCGTGTATGTTACAATATTTCGGCATTTCGATAATTGGAATACTCAAGGGCGTATTCCCTTGTATGTGCAAGACGCGAAACCCCGATTCACGGAAACCCAAACTGACGGTGTGTGGGTGAATTAGGACCTTTCAATGGTTCGGTACCCAGGATACCCTTCCTCTTGCTAAATTCACGAATGAGACCCTTTCATAGGATCTAAGGTCTGTTATGATCGTTAAATTGGATGAAGGAACATAGGTGTTAATGCCTCGACCCCTTTTTAACCTTCGCGAGTAACGAAGAGATTAGGACCATCGATCCCAAGACCCATGGGACTGCATGGACCGCCCAGCTGTAGAGTACACGTGACATTCGGTAAGCGTTTCGGCATTTCGGCACCCGATAGACCCGAGGGTAAGAACCCATGTCCTCACGACCCCTGAAATCCTGACATATGAAAACCCGAAATGATAACATGCAGAGGAACCTCGATATTTTGGCATTTTGGTACCCAGAATACCGAAGGGCATATTCCCCTTGTACTCGCAAGTCCCGAAATCCTGACTTGTGAAATCCCAAAATGCTAGCGTGTGGGTAAGTTATGAGTTTTTCGAGTTTTGGCTCCTCGAAAACCCAGGTGTGAGATCTGCTGTCGTCGCATGTCCCGAAATCCCGATGCAGGAAACCCCGAAATAATGAAGCATGTTTAGAGGTAGTGTTTCGAATTTCACTCTCGGAAGATCCCTATGTGAGACCTCCTGTCATCGCATCCCCCGAACTCCTGACTTGTGAAACCCCGAAGTATGAAACTCTGAAAATGAGTATAGGGACACTATAATTAATGTTTCGATGTTTCGGCACTTGGGACATCTAGAGGAAAAATGTCTTGTCCTTGCATATCAAAAAATCCCTATAGGTGAAGTCGCGAAATGGATTAGCAGACGTGGTTTTGGCATTTCGGCTTTTCGGTGCCCGGGACTCTCAAAGGTCAGTTTTCCTCATATTCACTAGCCGTGAAATTTCGATGGATGAAACCCCGAAATGAAAAAAGGAACACCTGCATTGCGATTTCCCGTATCACGAAAGTCGATGAGTGCCCTCTGATAAGGCCTGTGTCCATAACCGCCGATCATATGAGTGCGGATAAGGGATGGCAGGGTCTGTATCAGGCCCCATAGGGATTCGGGGAACTATGTTCCTCGGAGAAAAGAAGAAAAAAGATGAAAATTTTGGATTCTGTAGTGGGTGTGTTACATCGGCCCAGGAAGTTAGATAGAATTAGTATAAATACAGGAGGCCATTCTTCATTCTGGCAGGCATTCTCAGAATTGCAGAGCAACACTTGTGTGCACTACAGTTGCCCAGTTTGTTCTCAAGTTTGGAGGAGAGTTTTCGTTGCAGCTGCTGCAGCTAGCAGATTATGTTTTGTCTTGGACTATCTCTTGGTTATGGTTTGGACTATCTGATCAACTCTTGTTTGGTGTGCTGTCCTTGGGGAAAGGTGCGCTACCCTTTTTTTGGATATCTATCCTAGGGTTTTCTTCCAGAGTGATTCTCTGTCCAGGTTAAGGTGCTTGGAGGGTGGCTTCATCCTATGGTTGGGTGACAATAGTGATATTTTCGATGGTACAATGAGCACATCCATTATATTCTAATAGTAGGGAAGTATGGAAATCTTAGAAAAGTAACACAGGTTGAAGTCATGATCTAGGAATATATGGATAGATGGATAATAGGTCTAGACTTCAATGGTAGTTCATGGAGATTAACATACTATATGGATGATGAATGAAACCATGAACAATATGAAATATGAAAGGTTTATATGGCAATGGATGTGACCTGAAAATGAATTTGTCTTCTTCTGATGATTAGTTTCATGCCTTCTGGTTTGATCTCAATCCATCTTATAAGATTGTTGATGTTGTTGGTTGACAACTAAAAGAAACCTTCAAGAACTTTGAGTTTCATCAGATGAACTAAACATTAGGTGAATTTCCTCTTTTTTTTATTTGAATATTTTCACTTCATATTTGTATATGTGAATTTTTAAAGATTAACTTTGAAAAGTCCTCATCCCTAGAATTCACCCTTTGAATCTCCTTGTGACCTGAAAAAACAAACATAGCACTTACCTGCAATACAATATTAGATGATGAAGGAAGAGAGGTGTATAGTCTCTTTTCTTCCATTAAATACAAGAAATACTTTGAAAACAACTCCAAAGATATTCAAATAAAATGCATTTGTTTTACCCCTTTTAGGAATGGTGGCCAACCTAGACCTCCTAGCGGTATTTTGTTCACACAATCTTCGTTTTATGTCCTATTAGAGTGATTCCAAAGACAAGTTAAAATGAATTCATGTGGATACTTCCAGTATAAACAAGTTTTCAAAATGGTTTAATATTATATGCTAAAAATGATGAACAATTCACTATTTGATAGAGTTGTTTGTGAATGTTTGACTAGACCAACAATCAATATTTGGAGTGTAACTTTTTCGTTAAAGATCTGATCAGTGTGATTACACTTGGAGATTAAATTAGATTCATTTTTTTGTATCCAATAGAAACAGGTTTTTAAAACCCTTAAGTTTGATATCACAAAATGTCTTATGAACAGACCTAGAAGGCAGAGTTTTACTATGCTGATTTGAAAACATGTAGTGACTAAATGAGTCATAACTTTTTCATTTGACCTCCAAATATGATGATTGAAATTTTGTTTCGAACTAGAATTGAATATCTATCTCTGATATAAATAGGGTTTGAAAATATGATGATTTTATATGTGAAATATTCCTATGAACAATCAAGACCTAGAATTGTCACCATGTAGATATTTTTTAACAAGAAGTTAGTATTTTGAGCATAACTTTTTCATATGATATCGGATTGAGGTGATTCAAATTGTTTTGGAAACTGGATTCCAAATATCATGTAAAAACAAAATTTCCATTAGACCCCTCAAATCAAGGCTGTATTAACTCTGTCCTCAAAATTTCACTTGAGACCTAGTTTCTATTTTGATCATATCTTTTTGACTTGTGATCCAAATTGAAAATTTCAAAATTGTTTTAAAAACTTGATTTCAAGAGATATATTATTTAAAAACATGTTTTCAAAATGATCCTATATGGTTACCCGAAATAAGATTATCTTTACTGTATTTTTCCATGAAATCCTTTCAAATGACTATTGAACAATGATTTGAAGAATTATTCATAAAAGTTTGAGGCAAAAGTCTTATTCATTTTACGTATTTGTTTATTTATTCTATTCTATCTACACTATTTTTGAAAAATAAGTCATTCTCTCAAGTTTGATAATTCATTTATACATAAAAGTTTGAGGCAAAAGTCTTATTCATTTATTTTTCAAACTTGAATGTTTATTTATTCTATTCTATCTACACTATTTTTGAAAAATGAATGCTTGGACATGAAAAATTTGTTGATCATAAAGATTTGATGCTAAAGAATGTTGAAAATGGAGTGGTGTTGTGGCCTAATGACTAATTGAAACCAAATTTTGAATTGATCTTGGTTTTCTTGGCTCTCCTTAATTTTTATAGCACAAAGCTCTTCTTGTGGCACTTGTTCAAAATCTTGAATGCACAAGGGATCTTGTGATATACATGCTATAAATTATTCAATTTCTGGCTCTAATGTTTGATCATCATTGCATGTCATCCATGACTCATTGATTTCCTTAGAAAGATAACTAGAAGAAGCTTCTAGGTTCTCTTCTTGTGGATCCTCTTCATGGATATTTTGTTCCTCTTCTAACTTTTGAAATGAAGATTCATCCCTAGTAGCTTAGGAACATTTGAAACAACTTTGAAACTTTTTAGAACCAATTACATCAATCTTAAAAAACTTTATGAATTAAAACCAAACTTGAGAGAGATTTCCTTTTACTACTCCTGCCTTTAGTAGTTTTATGAGTGAAATGACACAATATGATGACCATGAACCTAGTGACTTAATGGTGACACTGAGATGAATGAGAATGATGATGATGATGATTGGGACAAGAAATTTTGCGAGGAGTAGTAACAGACCTAGACTAACTAACCAACGATCAAATTTTTATTTTGAAGACTCAATGAAACGATAAAAATTTGAAAAAGACCCTAACAAACCTAGGAAGAGCATATATATTTGATCATTGGTGACAGGGAAACTTTGAATGACACTTACAAAACCCTCGCTTGTAATGGACCTTGAGGCTTGCTAGCTGGATGTCGTCTCTAAAGCTTATTGTTTCTTGGAATAAGTACTTGATGGGAACACATTTCTTGTAGAAACATACTTTGCATATATTCATGTTCAAACCTATAGGTAAGATGGCATCCTTTGCATCTACTTATGTAGATGATCCCTTTCTTTTACTTGCAAGATAAAAATGGTACTACATCTTTTGAAAATAGGTAGATAGTACTCGAACTCCAAAACTCGCATAGTGTAACTTTAAGTTTAGGGATCTAAATTTATAATACTATGAAATACACTATTTTCATTAAAAACATGATTCAGTTTTTTGAAAATAGTTATATAATACTTGAATTACAAAAGTCATATATTATAGGTTTGGGGATCTAAATTTTCTAATACCGTGAAATATACCATTTTCCTTAGGACTGTCATTCAGTTGAAGGATATATTTTCTTTTAGGTTGGATGTAATACATGGAACTAAAACACTCAACCTTGTCAAAACTATTGGCTTTCCTGGAGGTGAATACCTTTTTTGTTGGAGTAATTGATGGGCATTATGAAAAGTTGTATGTTGAAAAATTCTTTGTTCCTGGTGTTTGGATTATTATATCCAGTTTGTTAATTATATTGTTTCCTCTATCTCTGTATATCTTATAATTATTAATATTGCATGTCTACAAACTGTAAACCCTTTTATTAATGAAATCAAAGGATATTTTTCAAAGATTATGAGTACACTACCTTTAACAATATGTAGATGGCTAATTGGAAACTATTAGGTACAATATTTGACCAACTCCTAGTAATCCATATTGATCAAAATCCCCTTCACATACTTCTTTAACCAACCTCTTTGACCAACTCCCGGTAATCCATCGAGGTCGACGGTTCCTCAATCCGAGTCTCGATTTTCATTTTATGCCCAATTGAAGTCGCATCCCAAACCATTTCAAGGACTCTTGGCCAATTCCTCCTCAGGGCATAAAAACCTAACATAGCAGCATTTTTGGGTTCTGTAAAAATTAGAAATCTTGTTTAGGCATGGACTAGGTGACTATATTTTCCATCTGCTCCTAGGGCACGGTTTTATAAATTGGACCCCTTAATCCAAATGTTGGATTCCTTCAAACTGAGAAAAACACTAGTTCCCGAAATCAATGAGTAAAGAAACTTCTGAGGCATGGCAGCCGGGAGTGAGGGGTGCTCTAGCTAAAATATTATCCTAGTAATCCATCGGACTCAACGGTTCCTCAATCTGAGTCTCGTTTTTCATTTTATGCCCAGTTGCAAGTCGCATCCCAAACCATTTCGGGGACTCTTGGCAATTCCTCTTCAGAGCATAAAACCCTAACGGAGAAATATTTTTGAGTTTTGTGAGATGCTTCAAGCTTGTTCAGGCATGGACCAGGTGACCACATTATTGATATGCTCACGGGGGACAGTTTTGTAAATTGGACCTCTTAATCCAAATGTTGCATTGCTTCAAACTGAGCCAAACACTCATTCTCGAAATCAATGAGTAAAGAAACTTTCGTAGCATGGCACCTGAGAGTGAGGGGTGCTCTAGCTGAAATCCTATCCCACGAATCCATCGAGGTCGACAGTTCCTCAATTTGAGACTAGATTTTTGTTTTATGCCCAGTTGCATGTCGCATCCCAAACCATTTCAGGGACTCTTGGCCAATTCCTCCCCAGGGCATAAAAGCCTAACGAAGCAACATTTTTGAGTTCAGTGATATGATGCAATATTTTTTAGGCATGGACTATGTGACCACATTTTCCATCTTCTCCCGACACACATTTTCATAAATTGGATCCTTTAATCCTAATGTTGCATTGCTTCAAACTGAGAAAAAAACTAGTTTTCAAAATCAATGATTAAAGCAACTTATGAGGCATGGCACCCGGGAGTGAGGGGTTCTCTAGCTGAAATCCTATCCCAGTAATCCATCGGAGTTGATGGTTCCTCAATCCGAGTCTCGGTTTTCATTTTATGCCTAGTTGCAAGTCGCATCCCAAACCATTTCGGGGACTCTTAGCCAATTGCCCCCCAGGTCATAAAAGACTAACAGAGCAACATTTTTGAGTTTTGTGAGATTCTACAAGATTGTTTAGGAATGGACTAGGTGACCATATTATCCATCCTCTCCCGAGGGATGATTTCGTAAATTGGACCCCTTAATCCAAATGTTGCATTGCTTTAGACTGAGCAAAACACTAGTTCTCAAAATCAATGAGTAAAGAAACTTCTGAGGCATGGAACCTGGGAGTGAGGTGTGGTATAGCTGAAATCCTATCCCAGTAATCCATTGAAGTCGACGGTTCCTAATAGGAGTCTCGGTTTTCATTTTATGCCCAGTTGCAAGTCACATCCTAAACCATTTCAGGGACTCTTAGCCAATTCCTCCTCAAGGCATAAAAAACTAATAGAAGAGTCCATATACCTATTACGCCGAAAGGCATATACCTATTGAAGATGGGCACAATTAATGATCTTTTAATTATAAAAACTAATCTTATGGCTAGCAATTGAAGATGTTGGCATATTCTTAGTCGTCCTCCTAAATCAATGAATGAGATTTCATGTTCATAACATTCTTGTATTTTTTAATGCTTATGTTTCCTTGTTTACTTTTTCATATTTACTTAATATGATTAATATTTTACTGCGAGATAAGGCGAGCTAAGCGGATAGCGACATAGTTTTTCTGTCCGATTTCAAAGAAATTCATGTAGGATCCCATTAGAATCCCTGACTCTCATATCACCTATGATCGAAAGTCGGTAAAAGATTGCCACAAAGCCAGAAGATGTGTTGCCCGATCTGAGAATGAGAAATATAATGGAGGACTGGTTCTCCCACTATGACCTCGGCCCTCCCATCGACTTCATATCCAAACAAGACGACCTCATGGTAGCGATGGATTATGTATTGAAGCAACACAAGAGTTCACTTTTGCTCGAATTAGAGAGTGCGATCAGAATCAAGCCTTAGCTAATTGAAAACGGAGGATGCATATTGTGCACGACCACGCTCTTATCATTTTCAAGTTCCGTTGCTTCATTTTTATGTCTTCTTTGAGATTGTGGGAATGAAATAAGCCTTTCGACGTTAATCAACCACATGATTGTGGTTGTGCTAGTTATTTAATCAATCATATATTTATACATGAAGTTTTCTCAACTACACAAAAAAATGATGAGGGAATATCTCAACTACACACATAAATATGATTTAATAGTTGGAGAAAATATCTCATAACCAAGTAGATCTAGTAGACTCCTCAATAATAGAATCTCACACTAAACAAAAGAAAGTAGGAGTTCATTACTCCAACACCCTTAAGGAGTATTTGGATTTGATCTCTCATCTTTGTCATCTCTCTGTGGTTTAGTCTTCATCAACATCTCTATCTACTTTTGAAATCTCATAGACTAAGCTCTTTCACACAACTACTCATTTGATCTACTACTTGATTCATTGAAGATACAATTTCTTTTGACCATCATTTCATATATGTAATGACTAAAAAAATTCTATATGATTATACGTGTTAAAATACATAGCCTGTTGTACTTGTTAGAAAATGAGTCTAGATACTTAATCATTCTATTGACATACTTCCATCTATGGAAATACATAGTTCCTTGTATTTTCTTGTTGTATAGGAAAGCAATGTAGATATTGAATGAATAGTTGACCTATTTCATCTTGCAAGTACCTAAACTATAATCACAACCTAATAATAGTATTCTTGGTGACATACATAGCTAGCTACATTAGTTAAGAAACATAAGCTCTTTGGTCATGTTACCCTGTTCTAAAAAAAATTGAGAGGTCCTTTATTAAAAACTCACAAGAACACAAGCTCTTCAAATCTTTCTCACTTTGCATAGAAAATAAAACTAACATATTCCATTGCAACAAATAAAACAACTAACATATTCTGTTAGAATCTGGTCATCACTTCAATCCTCACTATGGTCCTCAAACTAGAGAAGTGCACACAAATCTAAATCATTTAAACTCCAAGAAGAGTAATACATTTAAGGTCCTTTTGAACCAATGGGCCATGAGAAAATATACTAAACTAGTACCACCAATCAAGGCCTACCATCAATATTGTAACGACCCCATCGTTACGCCAACAAGCGGAGCAAATTTTTTTTTGTTTTGTTTTATTTTTCCTTTTTATTTCAAGAGATAAGAGGCAAGAAGGCGATGACAACAACAATTTAACCTCACCATTGATGACGAATGCAAGCACCCCGTCCATGCAACAGGTTACAATGAAACCACACTCATGCACAAAGACAACTGGCGAAACATGCGCAGAAAAGAAAGGAGGACGACTACCTACCCGACGCAACATGACCACGCCTACCAGCTAAGGGAAAACATCCCCAACCCAACATCATGGCTTAGACGAACATGGACTAGAACCTCAAGGCACATGGTCCTAACTCCTTAAGTCATTCGGTCCTTGCGCAAAGAGCAACTTGCGCACTTGACAACACTCACACAAAGCACCTATTCCGGCCAAGATCTTGTTCGTCGCTATTCCCCAGTGCATGCCATGATCCCCTCATCAAGAATCATGTTGTTCCAAGGCGTCAGATGCATCAATACCTTGGCGCAATGCATCCAGCTGGACCAACAAACTCAGGATGAATTCAATGCATGAAGGGCCGAAATAACTGATAGGAAGACTACGCCGACGATCCGAAGCAATGGGTGGGAAAGAAGCATGGAGACACTGCTCAACAGATGCACAATCCAAAAAATGATATGATGACATCCAAAAAGTCCTAAGGTTAAATCAGAGGTCTAGGAGTGAAGGGTAAACTATTGTAAGGTTACCAAGGACATAAACTTCACAAAGGGTGAACTAAAATAGAAATCAAGAATCAACATGCGAGCCTGCACGATACATGTCTATTAAGGTAAGTGCACTACTCAACCCTTAAATTGATCACACGCTGCTTCATTATCTAAACAATAAGTTGTCCTAAATGACGAGTCCTAAATAATCAACAAGTGTGAAGATAAATTATCCCTTAAATCTAGAGTACACCTTGACTTAATCTAAGGTGATTATTCACGATACCTAATCAAGTTGATCCGTTAATTGGGTGATTATTGGAAAAAGGGTCAGCACTAAAGTGGTTGGTTCTCAACCATGTAATTATTATTTAAGTTACCCTAAACTGCTTTAATAAAATATATGCCTGCCTTCGATAGTGATATCATAATATCTTATATGTTGAGTTTCCAATGTACAAAACTACACAATTGCTACTAGTAGGAATGACAAGGATATCATGAGTAAAAGAATTAATCATATCTTCTAGTAGAAGTTCACATTGAGTAAGATCAAGAACAAAAGAAGTAGAATATCATGTTAATTATTATGTGATTAGAAAGATATAATCCAACCATACTAATTGTGTTAATGAATTAAATAACTAACTCGATAACCATCAAACACAAATAAAACATTAATTCACAAAGAATAATTTCACATCAAAATTGGGAACCAAACACTAGATGACTTTTATACGTGCATGTGTAACGAGAAAAATAATTAAGCAACCAGGAATGGTGGTGATTAGAAGTGATGGGGGTATTTTATAAATTGGGTAAGGAGAATGATTTTAAGGAGCTCACTCTTGCAAAATCTAACAATCAAATGCAGTCCACCACAACCACCAAATCTCTGCGAGTTATTAATGTGCATGTGGGAAGCTATAAATTGGTGTACGTACTTACCAATTACAAGGTAATTGCCAAAATTTAATGCCATCAGCAAATGGAAACACAGGTGAAATCAATGACAGGGAAACATAGGTAGTAAGCAACGAATAAAAATCCAAAAAAAAAAGAAAACAAATGCCAGTTTTATCTAAGGGCCAATCGCCAGGTATCCTAGGCAACTCACAGGCATAACCCAAGGCAAACTCGCTGGGGAATTAAAATGAAAAGGAAGTCTACAGAAGGGGAGATAAATCGCTATGCACTGAGGGTAACCACTTGCATTTTTTAATGGGCAAACTCTGTGCCACTCAACAACAAAACACAGGCGGCCATTACTGGCAATTGTGCCCAGCGTTTTGCTGTTGCGTTTTCAAAGGAAAAAAAAACTCTCAAAAACGAATTCGTGAAGGTGTGCATGAAAAAGGGGTGAACGCAGTCCCCACGCCATTAGTAAGGGAACACGGCCAAAGATTAAGAAGTGGCTGCCCAGGAATCAAAATTTTGGCAAAACAAAAACACATCCAACTAGAAGACGTGGTGAAGGTATGCCAAGAAATAAACAAAAACAAGGTTAAACTCGCTCTTCCAGTGCAAATGCAGAGTTAAAATTTACATCTATCAAACATTACATTCGCTAAAGTAGTCTTTTACATCGTTACCTTACTGAACGCAGAGTTAAGATTACAGCTATCACAAATCACATTTGTTGAAGTAATATTTTTACAACATTACCTTATTGAACACATAAGTTAAGATTGCAGTTATCATAATTTACATTAGCTGAAATAATCTCTTTATATCATTCGTCCTAGCGTAGAGGCATCACTTTACATGGGTTACATATTTACTATTGTTGAGTAAGATCTTACAACCATTACATAATGACCAACGCTGAAGTAATATTTTTTTTTCCATTATCTATTTAAAATAGAAGAGGTAATATATATATTTTTTCATTTGTTACAAAATTAACATCGCAGAGGTAAGTATTTTACCTCCATTACATAATGACAACGTAGAATAATAGAAACAAGTCAATCCACATGACACAAACGTAGAAATAAGTTAAATGCTTTTCACATCTCGGGATACCAATATAAGGATGCTGACAATAGTAAGAGAATGCCAGGGCCATAAGGATAACTCATTGAAAGGATCATAGGCTTCTATCAATCAAGGCACAGAAAAATAAACAACAAGGAAGCAAGATAATGCATATGTAGAGGCCGTACCGGAAGGCGCAAGTCAACAATCAGGCAAGGACAACAACAAAGGTAGATGGCTGATAGGTTCGCCTTCGCTTCACCATCCTCACACAGAAAAGTAGGGCATTGAGATCCATAGGTCTTTTAACGCTAAGGCAACGACTATAGATCAAGCTCCTGGCCGACTGCTCAGGCGAGGACTGGTGAGCTAGGGACGAAGGATAAACAACCTCAAGGTCACAATCAACACATAGGGAGGTCACAACATATGGGAAAACGAATTCCATGGGTGTCAACAACCATAGAGCTAGGCTAAGGAGAGTTTCAGTCACCAATTTAAAAAAAAAAATCATTTTACTTTTCCATTAAATAAGCAGATCCAAGTATAAGTCCTAATACATTCTACCATACAAACATGAAGAGAGCATACCATTGCCTGATCGCCCACTCCGAATGACGTCCCGCGTGCTCTGTGCAGCTATCGCTCACCGACCGTCAAGACTTCATCGGTACCTCCCAACCAATGCTAGGGGTACTCTTCTTCCTCCTTAGCCCCCCGAGCCACAAAGGGGCCACACACACTATCCAAAGATTTCGACTAGCTCCTAGCTCGCCTCGCAAGGCTGAGCTACCACTCCTCTCTGAGCTGGGTATCCCCAACTCCCACAAGTAAATCAGTCAAGTAGATATTTCTGCAGCGTAACGTTTTGCAAACAGAAGATGATCTTCATCCTTCTCCCTCCTTCAATATAGAGAGTTTCGAACTTCCTTTCTTTCCTAAAATCTCATTTAATTAAAATTTTAAAAATAAATTCCTAAAAATTCTTCTCCGTACAAGTGTCCCCCATCCCCTACATTCCTCCATTAATTAATTTCTTTAATTAGTTAATTATGTTATTTCCCTCACCCACCTAGAGTTACTCCTAGATTCACTCCTGGGTGTCCGCAAATTCCCTTACTGGTTTTAAAGGCTTTCCCTATTATTAAATTGCTAAATCAGTTTAAATTAGAAAGCTCTTAAATGGTAGATTCTTTACTAAGTTGACTTTCCGCTTTTTCCCTTAAGTTCCCCTTTTTCCCCTTTTATGTTTACCTCTTTTCCTAGTTTCCTAATATTTTAGATTTTCCCTCTTTCCCGTTTTTTACTTAGAACTCAAAAAGACAGGTGTGGAAATTAACCCCTTTTTCTCTTTTTTGTATTTCATTAGTATATTTTAAATTATCAAGTAAATAAAACAATTAATTCCCTTTTTAAATTTTAATCCAATAGATTTTTTTTTGAAACAATTAATTTCGTAATTCCTTTATGTTACAAGATTTAATGAAGATCATAATTATTATTTAAGCGTTTTTTTTATTTTTATTTTTATTATTATTATTATATTTTTTTTTTTATAGAGAGACAAAATTTCACCACTAGCATAGTTTAGACTGAAATCTTAAATTTTCGTATCGGGCGACATTTTAATTACGGAATTTGTTTTAAATTACTTAACATGTTATTTGTCTTAGGGCCATCTAGGTTCATCCCTCTATCTTCAACAATGTGACGTGCCTTTCAGGATGCACTAGGTGCTCCAAGGGTGCCACTCGCCTCATCTGTTCCTTTGCGCGACGTGCCCTTCAGGACGCACTACGTGCCCCAAGGGTGCCACTCACCTCTTGAATGATTGGTAGACATCAATAACCCCTGGAGTCAACACTCCTCCAGGTGAACTTGTGGGAGACTAAGGG
>ML801053.1:104991-126319 GCA_009831015.1 Picea engelmannii
ATCAACTCAATCATGAGCACACCCTCGTTCGACACCCGCAAGGTGCTCAAGTCAAATCATGTGAAGGATCACTAATCATAAAGTCCCAACTGAGACGTGAAATACATCAGGCAAGGCTAGTCATCAGTCCACATGCATCTCTTTTCCAAAATATTGTAGGATCCCACAAACCTAGGATATAGTTTAGCCCCCTTTTTCCAACTAGATTGAACTCTTATGCGGTTTGAACCGCAAAAAGACTCGATCACCAAAACATAACTATGGTCGACATGACGTGCATCATCGTAACTCTTATGTCGATCTTGCGCTTCTTTGATCCTTTGTCTTAAGGTTCTCATTTAAGATTCCAATTCTTGGATTGCTTCTGGTCCCACATGGGTCCTATCCTCAAGCCGATCCCAACTCAAAGGCATTTGACACGGTCACCTGTAATGAAACTCGAAAGGCACCATCTTATTGGTGCTCTTCTAACTATCATTGTAAGAGAAATCCACCAATGGAAAGAATTCTTCCCAATTCTTTTGTTGGTCCATCACGTACATGCGCAACATGTCCTCCAAGGTGTGGTTCATTCGTTCGGTTTGCCCATCAGTCTCTGGTTGATACACAGTACTAAAGTTAAGTTGGGTTCCCAAGGCCTCTTGGATACTCGTCCAAAATCATCCAGTAAACACCAATCCTTGATTGGATATAATCCCCTTAGGTACGCCATGCAGCCTCACAATCTCATTGATGAAAACTTTACCTATGTCAGGTTCCTGATACGTCGTACGCACATGAATAAAGTGAGCACTCTTCGTCAGAGTGTCTACTACTACAAAAATCGAGTCATGTCTCCTTGCCGTCAGTGGCAATCCAACAATAAAATCCATCGAAATAACTTCCCATTTCGATTCTGGAATAACATGCGGTTGTAGTAATCCCATTGGGTGTCTATGTTTAGCCTTTACCTACTAACCTTCTAGACATCTAGCCACATAGTTGGCTATGTCTGCCTTCATTCCCTTCCAGAAGAATAAGGGTTTAAGGTCTTCCATCATCTTCATGACTCTCAGGTTATCCATGTAAACTACTATATGATCTTTGCTCAGGATCAACATCCTCAACTCGTCGTTAGGCAGTACGTAGATCTGATTTTTAAACCTCAATAAACCATTGCTATCAAATGAAAATCCATCAAATCGTGGTACCATCATTGTGTTTTGTCCGATAAAACCCTCGAACTCCTTGTACCAATCATCGTCTCGCTGTAAAGTTAGAATCCTTTCACGTAGAATTGTCTGAAGAGGCAACACCAAAAAGATGCGTGGTCTCCGACTCAATGTGTCTGCCACTCTATTCACTGTGCCTTTTCTGTAAGTAATCTTGAATTCGTAGTCGCTGAGTAATTTTGACCAATTTCATTGTCGTGCGTTCAGGTCGCTTGCGTAAATATGTGTTGTAGTCCACAATGGTTATTATTTAGCTCAAATTTTTGTCCAACAAGGTAGTGTCTCCAAACCTTCAAGGCATATACGATGGCTAACAACTCCAAATCATGTGTCCTGTAGTTCTCCTCATGCCTTCTCAGTTTCCTCCAAATGTAAGCAATCACTCGTCTGTCTTGCATCAAGACACCACCTAAGCCCTCATTGGATGCATTAGTGCATACCAAGAAGTCTGCATCCATGTTAGGGACCTTTAGTATCGGTGTTGTTGTCAACAAATCCTTGAGCCTCCGAAATGCTTCCGCGCATTTCTCAGTCCAAACAAACTTCTTGTTTTTCTTTTGCAATTCCGTGATCGGATTTCCTATCTTTGAAAACCCCTCTACGAATCGTCGATAGTATCATGCTAAACCCATGAAGCTACGCACTTCCAGGACATTCGTTGGCGCGGGCCATTCCATGATAGCCTCGACCTTTACTGGATCCACGGTGATGCCTTCGTCGGAGATGACATGCCCTAAGTAGTGAATCTTCAATTGGTAAAAAGAGCATTTGGACAACTTCCCATACAATTTTTTCTCTCACAGACACTATAGTACCAAGCGCAAGTGCTCGTCATGCTCCTCCTTAGTCCGAGAGTAGATCAAAATATCGTCAATAAATACTTGGACGAACTTGTCCAAGTGCTCGCGGAACCCCCGTTCATCAAACTCATAAATACTCCTAGGGCGTTTGTCAGTCCAAATGGTAAAACAGTAAATTGGTAATGTCCAAACCTCGTAATAAAGGTGGCCTTAGGGATGTTTTCCGCCTTGATCTGTAACTGGTGATACCCTAATCGCAAATCGATCTTGGAGAACACTGTCGCACCCTTCATTTGATCGAAAAGATCATCAATTCTTGGCAACAAATATTGATTCTTGATTGTGGCCTTGTTCAATTGACGGTAGTCAATGCAGAGCCTCCATGACCCATCCTGATTTCATATGAAAATAACAGGTGCAACCCACGGTGACACACTAGGACGTATCAATCCTAGGTCCAACAACTCCTTCAGTTTCATTTTCAACTCTTGTAACTCTAGCGTCCCCGGTTTTAGGTCTATGGTAAACTCCAATTCCCTCTCCGATGGAATCCCAGGTAACTCCTCTGGAAATATGTCTGCAAACTCCTTCACCACCAGAAGGTGTTCTAGACCTTCTGCTAATCCCTTCTCGTTTAATGCAAGGATCACATAAAGCTTGCACCCCTTACACATGCTCTTCCGTAGCTGTAAGGAAGAGATGAACCTCAGGGAACTCCCTAGTTTCATCCTACAATCACATGTCTCTCTCCCTCGTCAACGACCAAGCTCAACCATTCATCTTACCATTGGGTATCTCCTCATGAAATTCCAACCCATCCATACCAATTACGACATCATAAGATCCTAAGATTGTGACATACAAGTTGGCCCTTGTGACAAACTCTCCTAGGTTAAGGATACAGCCTGTAACCTTTCCTCCAACATTTTGTTTGGCTCCCGAGGCCATCTCTACAAAACTAAACTCATCATGTTCGAATGCCTCTACCTTAATCCTTTTTAGCACTGCACCGAAAATGAAACTCTCAGTAGCACCAGGATCTATCGAAATACTAAGGGTCTGGTCAGGGACGGTACTTGTCATCTCAAGCACAGTTGACTGATGCTTTGCCTGATGGTTATGCACCTCTACATGAATCCGATGGGCCTTGCCCATATATCCCAGGGTAGTGGGTTCGGTTGATCTGGTCACTCTAGTCCTCTCCACTAGGCAGTCATGTTGATAGTGTGGCTCCCCACACATCCAACACCCCTTCTTCAATCCAATACTCCTGGTACCTGAAGTTGAAGATGAATTCTAATAATAAGGCCAAACTCGAACTTCTTGACCTTAAGGTTCTAGGGAACTTGGTGCAGAGCATATCAAAGAAGCTCCAAAATGACCCTCGTACTCGGGCACCAAGTGGCTTACCTAGTCACAAGGCGTCGAACTCGTTGAGATGACGCTCAATGAATTCCTTAGAATCATACCTCTCCTAGAACCATCCCTCGAACAGTTCCCATGACACGTTGCCGATGGCCAGGTTCAAAAGGGGTAGGAGCATCTTTCGCCATAAAAGCATGCTCCCCTTTAGTTGAAAGACCACCAAGTGGACCTTCATGTTGGATGTCATAAACGCGAAGTGTGAAGCACATGCCTTGCTCTACAACTATGATTCGATGACACCACCATCTGTGATACTCGTGGACGCTAGAAATCATCTCTCTTGAGATCTTGGAGGATGCTAACGGTACTAGCTAAAGCACGTTGTGGACCCTCAGGGGTTCCCTCTAAATGCGATCTCCACGAGGACACATTAATTATTTTACTTAACGCAAGGGTTAATACTCACAGGTTTACTGCAGTGGAAATCCTCAATCATAGGGTTGAACCCGCTCTGATACCATATGTAATGACCCCATCGTTATGCCAACAAGCGGAGGAATTTTTTTTTGTTTTTGTTTTTTTTTCCTTTTTTATTTCAGGAGATAAGAGGAAAGAAGGCGATGACAACAACAATTTAACCTCACCACTTATGACTAATGCAAGCACCTCATTCATGCAACAGTTTACAACGACACTACACTCATGCACAAAGACAACTGGTGAAACATGCGCAGAAAATCAAGGAGGGCGACTACCTACCCCATGCAACATGACCATGCCTACCATCTAAGGGAAAACATCCCCACCCTGACATCATGGCCTAGAAGAACAAGGACTAGAACCTCAAGGCATGTGGTCCTAACACCTGAAGGCATTTTGTCCTTGCACCAAGAGTAACTTGTGCGCTCGACAACACTCACACAAAGCACCTACTCCAGCCAAGATCTTGTTCGCCGCTATTCCCCAGTGCACACCATGATCCACTCATCAAGAATCATGTTGTTCCTATGCGTCAGATGCGTCAATACCTTGGCGCAATGCATCCATCTAGACCAACGAACTCAAGATGAATCCAACACATGAAGGGCCAAAATAACTGACAGCAAGAGTACGCCTACGCTCCCAAGAAATGGGTGGGAAAGAAGCATGGATACACCGCTCAACAGATGCACAATCCAAAAAATGACGTGACGACATCCAAAAAGTCCTAAGGTTAAATCAGAGGTCTAGGAGTGAAGGGTAAACTATTGTAAGGTTACCAAGGACATAAACTTCACAAAGGGTGAACAAAAATAGAACTCAACAATCAACATGCTAGCCTGCATGGTATGTGTCTATTAAGGTAAGTGCACTACTCAACCCTTAAAGCAATCACACGCTGCTTCACTATCTTAACAATAAGCTGTCCTAAATGACGAGTCCTAAATAATCAACAAGTGTGAAGATAAATTGTCCCTTAAATCTAGAGTACACCTTGACTTAATCTAAGGTGATTATTCACAATACCTAATCAAGTTGATCCGTTAATTGGGTGATTATTGGAAAAAGGGTCAGCACTAAAGGGGTTGGTTCTCAACCATCTAATTATTATTTAAGTTACCCTAAACTTCTTTAATAAAATATATGCCTGCCTTAGATAGCGATATCATAATATCTTATATGTTGAGTTTCCAATCTACAAAACTACACAATTGCTACTAGTAGTAATGACAAGGATATCATGAGTAAAAGAATCAATCATATCTTCTAGTAGAAGTTCACATTGAGTAAGATCAAGAACAAAGGAAGTACAATATCATGCTAATTATTATGTGATTAGAAATATATAATCCAACCATACTAAGTGTGTTAATGAATTAAATAACTAACTCCATAACCATCAAACACAAATAAAACATTAATACACAAGGAATAATTTCACATCAAAATTGGGAACCGAACACTAGATGACTTCTATGTCTGCATGTGTCATGAGAATAAGAATTAAGCAACCAGGAATGGTGGCGATTAGAAGTGATGGGGGTATTTTATAAATTGGGTAAGGAGAATGATTTTAAGGAGCTCACTCTTAAAAAATCTAACAATCAAACGCAGTCCACCACAGCCACCAAATCTCTACCAGTTATTAATGTGCGTGTGTGCACCTATAAATTTGTGTATGTACTTACCAGTTACAAGGTAACTGCCAAAATTTAATGCCGTCAGAAAATGGAAACATAGGCAAAATAAATGACAGGGAAACACAGGTAGTAAGCAACGAATAGAAATCCCGAAAAAGAAAACAAATGCCAGTTTTATCTAAGGGCCAATCGCTAGGTATCTGGGGCTACTCACAGGCATAACCCAAGGAAAACGCGCCAATGAATTAAAATGAAAATGTAGTCTACAAAAGGGGAGATAAATCGCTATGCACTGAGGGTAACCACTTGTAGTTTTAATGGGAAAACGTTGTGCCACACAATAGAAAAATGCAGGCGGCCATTACTGGCAATTGTGCCCAATCCACGACAACTCAATCAATCAAACACTATGCATCTAAGGGACAATACGTGTACACGGACACGCCAATAGAACAACATACTTTCCATCATTAAGAAAAGGAGACAATCGTTGTACCTATACTATCAATGTTCCTCAAAAACTCTCTTCAAGAAGTCGCTCAGACACAAAAAAAAAATCTCAAAAACAAATTCGCGCAGGTGTGCATGAAAAAGGGGTGAACGCACTCCCCAAGCCATCAGTAAGGGAACACGGTCAAGATTAATAAGTGGCTGCCTAGGAATCAAAATTTTGGCAAAACAAAAACACATCCAACTAGAAGACGTGGTGAAGGTATGCCAGGAAATAAACAAAAACAGGGTTAAACTCGCTCTTCCAGTGCAAATGCAGAGTTAAAATTTACATCTATCACACATTACATTCGCTAAAGTAGTCTTTACATCGTTACCTTACTGAACGCAGATTTAAGATTGTAGCTATCACAAATCACATTCGCTGAAGTTAAGATTACAGTTATCACAATTTACATTAGCTGAAATAATCTCTTTACATCATTCATCCTAGTGCAGAGGCATCACTTTACATCGGTTACATATTTACTATCACTGAGTAAGATCTTACAACCATTACATAATGACCAACACTGAAGTAATATTTTTTTTCTTCCATTATCTATTTAAAATAAAAGAGGTAATATATATATTTTTACATCTGTTACAAAATTACCATCGTAGAGGTAAGGTTTTTACCTCCATTACATAATGACAACGCAGAATAATAAAAACAAGTCAATCCACATGAAACAAACGTAGAAAGAAGTTAAATGCTTTTCACATCTTGGGATACCAATATAAGTGATGCAGGAGCATCTATGACTCATCAAGCGAGCCAGCGCGTGGAGCAAGAAGACAGCTGGACAGCGCCAGCACATGCATTTTTGAATTACTTTGAAGATTGTTGCGCCGCCATTTAAATGAAGGCATTCAAAGCCGGGCGCACTTGTATTGTATTATAGATAGGAAGGCATTTAATAGTTTTAATGCTGTTAGATAGGAATTAACTATAGATTAGACAGTTTTTCTTTCGAGAGGGAAAAATGGAATATAGGCACCCTCCTTGTACATTGTATCATTCAATTGAGAATTATCAGCATTAGCAATTGAGAACAGGAAGAAGAGCAGAGAAGAGAACTGGTGAAGAATCCCCATGTATAGATATTGAATTAATAGGAAGGCTTTGATTCAATTCCATGGTTGTGATTATTCTCTATGTATTGTTGATATTATGTTGTTGCATGCTTGCGTCTGTTTATGCTCTCATTGTGTATGTTGCATATGTAATTTCATGGCAGATTAGAAACCTGGGAGAGAGAAGAGAATGAGTTTCAATTGTTTCTCTGTCTAAGCCAGGAGATTCCTGCATAGAGTGCAGTGGAGTTCCTCCGCATAGAGTGCATTGAGGAGGTTGGACAGTTAAATTCTCATTCTTGTTTGCCCAGAAGTTGTGCTGGGTTATTCGAACCGTGCAGGTGAAGTGCAGGTTTGACTGTAGTCTCAGAGGCGAGTCTGAGAAAAAGGGAGACGAGGACTTCTGTTGCAGGTGAGTGCACCGGATTTGGACGACTTCAACACTTTGAGAGCTGTTTGGAAGTCGAGCACAGGAAGCGGCGTAAAGGCCTCTGAAGGAATTAGAGTCTACAAGCTCAGGAGGGATAGTTCCTTTCGTGCTTGCTATGGAAACAGACCCAAGAAAAGATCAAGTAGGACGAAACCTTGGGGAGTCGGAGGATTCCTTTAGGGAAAGAGAATCGACGACTTGAAATCTCTGAAGAGAATTGCGAAGTCCCGAGGATCGTCGGATCTGGGAGAATTAGCGAGGAATTTAACCTCCAAGCATAGGGAGAACCCATTTGCCATCGCATATCGGCATATCGGGGTTGGCGAGTGCAAGAATTGCAGGCACGTCGATATCGCGAGTAGCAATTTCCCGATTCCGTGGGAGTCGTCGATTGTCGGAGGGACAGGTGGCACGAATCCGGAGAATCGGGGTTTCGACGTTCGGGGTTTCCAACAGCAAGGAAACTTTGTGTTGAGGATTCGCAATCCGCGAAATCCCGAAGGTGACGTGGCAGAGTGGGACCCCGAAAGATAGTGGAGTCCAGGTGGCATTTGATCGGGGATCGGCACCTCGGGGCTCGGGGTTTGGAAAGACATGATGTTAACATCGCGAGTGGTGATATATCGATCCGTTGACTGTTGACCATCGGCATTCGGGGTTCGGATTTTGGAGGGCGCATAGGGTTCGCGATATCGCGAAACCCGATTTCCCGAAGTGATTGTCGGGAGACCAGAGGAGTAGCCTGTGGGTGATGAAGAGTTCCGATATGGGATTCGAAGGGTGTTACAAATCTTTGGGTCGTGTTGTTGAAGGTCCTGGTGGAAGCGGGTGTGCCGACGAGGGTTGCTTGCGTCAGAGTGGTATCAGAGCCTAAGAAATCTTGTCTGTATATTGCAGGCGAGAGGAGAGAAGGGGAAACGAAGAGCACTCTGATACACACGACTTGCGTTAGAGTGGTATCAGAGCCGGATTGAGTTCTCTTTGTTCAGGTAACAGGGAGAAGCAAATTTCACAATGCCGCCCAGAAGAGAAAGGTCGTCACCTGATCGAGAAGACAGGGATGCCCGAAGGAGGGGTAGGCCAGCAGGTAACCCAGAGATGGAACGCTAGATGCGGGATCTCTGAGCAAGGATGGAGGAGATGAGGACTGTGCAGAGACGCGGAGCTGGCGTTGGGGAGTTCAGTGATTCCGAGGTGGAAGAGGAAGATGGACATGAGGCATAAGAGGTCTCAACAGAAGATGCATCAACAGAAAGGTTGATCAGAGCTATCGCCAGAATGAGCTCGAAGAGGAAGATGGACATTCCCGTCTATGAGGGGAGTCTAAATGCTGAAGAGTTGCTGGATTGGATCCAAGCACTCGACACCTACTTTGATTATGAAGATATCGAAGAGGATAAGAAGGTAATACATGCTGTCACGAAGTTGAAGGGGCATGCAGCCTTATGGTGGGACGAGCTGCAGGCAGACAGACGTTCCAAGGGTAAACAAAAGGTAAAGAGATGGGATCGGATGAACGCCAAGATGAAGGCAAAGTTCATTCCGAGAGATTACCAGATCACTCTGTTCAGGCACATGCAGAACCTGAGACAGAAGATGATGACGGTGAAGGAGTACACCGAGGAATTTTACAGGCTCAATATCAGAGCTGGTCAGCGGGAGAGTGATGACGAAAAGGTGGCGAGGTATCTGAATGGTCTGAGGTATGACATTCAGAACGAATTGAGCATGCTGACCATCTACACAGTTGAGGATGTGTACCATATGGCTCTGAAAGCCGAAGAGAAGCTAAGCCGCAAGCCGGGACATCGAGGGCGAGGCAGGAGTCAGCCAAGAGGCAAGGCGGTTGCCCAAGAAAGAACTCAGAAGCCCAAGGAGGAATGGCAGAAGCCTCACGGTAAGGTTGAGAGAGGTGGAACCTCACAACCAAGGCAGAAATATGCTGAGCCGAGGAGGCAGCATACCGAGCAGGGTGGCAGATATGTTGACGCCCATGTAATTCCTCGTACCCGAGGTAGAGGACGGGGCAGAGGAGGAATTATCACATGTTTCACATGTGGGAAAGACGGACATAAATCTATTGACTGTCCAGACAGGAAGCTAGACAGAAGTGAAGCTCACGTTGTTGAGGCGCAGAGGCGTGATGTTGAGAGTGAAGACAGCGGAAGTGGGAAGTCACTTACAGTGCACAAAGTTCTCTTGAAACCTGAGAAAGAGGTGGAGGACACAGTGCAAAGATGCAGACTGTTTCGGACGACTTGCAAGACCAAGGGCTGGAAGTGCAAGGTCATAGTGGACAGCGACAGTACTGACAATCTCGTTTCGACCAAGATGGTGGAAAATCTGGAGCTGACGACAACTAAGCACCCGAGTCCATATAAGGTCTCGTGGCTACAAAAAGGACACCGGGTAAGTGTCACGAAACAATGCTTAGTTGAATTTAAAATGGGTGAATATATAGATAAAATTCTGTGTGATGTCATTCCCATGGATGTCTGTCATGTATTATTGGGTAGACCATGGCAGTTTGATAGAAATGTTGTTCATGATGAGAGGATGAACACATATACCTTGGAGAAGGATGGGAAAACACACACACTGCTACCGATAAAAGGTAAAGAAGTGAAGCCGGAAGTGAGCAGTGCAATACTTCTCATGAGTGGGAAAGAGCTTCTCACAGAGTTGGAGAAGGACGAAGATCCACAATTCTTTGTTGTCAGGAAACCGGGAATTGTCCTGACAAGCACAAGAGTGGACGACTTGCCATAGGAGATTCAGGAACTGCTGGGAGAGTTCGCTGATATCATCATGGATGAACTACCTCGTTCATTGCCACCGATGCGGAGTGTGAGTCACCATATTGACCTCATACCCGGAGCAAGTTTTCCAAACAAGGCTGCGTACAGGCTGACGCCTCAGGAGAACGAGGAGGTCAAAAGGAAGGTACAGGATCTGCTGGATAAGGGACTGGTCAGAGAGAGTCTTAGTCCATGTGCTGTTCCAACAGTACTAAGTCCGAAGAAGGATGGAGGCTGGAGAATGTGTACAGACTCCAGAGCGATAAACAAAATCACCATCAGGTACAGATTTCCACTGCCGAGAATGGATGACTTGATGGATTACCTAAGTGGGGCAAATTATTTTTCAAAGATTGATCTCAAGAGCGGATATCATCAGATCCGGATGAGAGAGGGAGATGAATGGAAGACAACATTCAAAACAAACGAAGGTTTGTACGAATGGCTGGTCATGCCGTTTGGGTTGACAAACGTGCCAAGCACTTTTATGAGGCTGATGAATGAAGTTCTACGGGAATTCATTGGCAAATTTGTGGTCGTGTATTTGGACGACATACTGATATTCAGCAAGACCAAGGCTGAACACATGAGGCATTTGGCCATTGTGATGAGAAGGCTACAACAGGAGAAACTGCTGATCAATTTGAAGAAATGCTCGTTCATGCAGACAGAACTCATTTATTTGGGTTTTGTAATCTCGACGAATGAATTAAATATGGATCTTGAGAAGGTGAATGTAATCAGGAATTGGCCATTGCCGAGAAATGTTTTTGAGGTAAGAAACTTTCACGGACTGGCTAGTTTCTACCGAAAGTTCATTCGAAATTTCAGTGGAATTAGCGCAGCGATGATGGATACCGTGAAAAAGCGGCATAAAGTTTTTCATTGGATAGCGGAGGCTGAGAAAAGCTTCAATCTGTTGAAGCAGAAGATAACAGAGCAGCCAATTCTAGTGCTGCCAGATTTTCGGAAAACCTTCCAAGTGAAATGTGATGCCAGCGGGTATGTTGTTGGAGGGGTCCTGAGTCAAGATGACAGACCTGTTGCATATTACAGTGAGAAGATGGATGATGCAAAGCTGAAATACTCCACGTATGACAAGGAGTTCTATGCCATCATACAGGCATTGAAGAAGTGGAGGCATTACTTGATACCCAAAGAATTTGTTTTGTACAGCAATAATCATGCATTGCAGTTCGTAAGTCAACAGAAGAAGTTGAACCAAAAGCATGCGAAATGGGTAGAGTATATGCAGAATTTCACATTTGTGATCAAGCAAATTTCGGGGACTGCTAACAAGGTGGCTGACACCTTGAGCAAGAAATGTTTATTGCTGCAGGAGTTTAGAGTCAAAACCTTGGGTTTTGAAAATCTGAAAGATATGTACGCAGGTGATGCAGACTTTGCAGAAGCATACGAGGCAGTCGAGAACCCAGTCCTCAGGGATCGGACTCCGTGGATTGACTATATGATCCAGGAGGGATTTCTGTTTTGGGGCAATCAGTTGTGCATTCCAAATTGCTCTATGAGGGAGAATTTGGTGAAGGAGAAGCACAGTGGAGGCTTAGCAGGTCACTTTGGACATGACAAGACATTCGCCAAGCTGAGCGAATCATATTTCTGGCCTGGCATGAGAGTAGATGTAAAGAGGTTTGTTGATCGGTGCAGGATATGTCAACATGCGAAGGGCCGAAAGAATAATGTTGGGTTATATCAGCCATTGCCCATACCTGAGAGGCCATGGGAGGCGATCAGTATGGATTTTGTGTTGGGTTTGCCGAGAACACAACGAGGTGTTGATTCCATCTTTGTGGTGGTGGACAGGTTTTCGAAGATGTCACATTTCATTCCGTGTCATAAAACCAGCGATGTGACCCACATCGCGAATTTGTTTTTCAAGGAGATTGTGCGATTGCATGGATTGCCGAGAAGCATAGTCTCGGATCGGGACACGAAATTCATAGGTCATTTTTGGAGGACGCTATGGAAGAAGTTGGGGACTGACTTGGCATTCAATTCTTCTTACCATCTGCAGATAGATGGAGAGACCGAGGTGGTCAACAGAAGTCTAAGAGACTTACTGAGAAGTCTGGTGACGGAGCATCACAACAGCTGGGATCAGATCCTACCACAGGAAGAATTTGCGTACAACGATTCGGTGAATCGGAGTACAGGTAAGAGTCCATTTCAAATTTTGTATGGAACATAGCCAAGGGGAGTGTCTGAGCTCAGGGAGTCAGAACAGGCTGAAACTAGCAGCGCGAGTGCAGAAAGATTCGCAGAGGCGATGCAGGAACTTCACGCGGAGGTGAAGCAACGACTGCAGAAGTCCAATCAAGAATATAAGCGCAGAGCCAATCAGAGGAAGAGACAACTTCAGTTCGGAGTTGGAGACATGGTTCTGGCGCACCTGAGGAAGGAAAGGTTCCCAAGGGGAACATATAAGAAGCTCAAGATGAAGAAAATCGGGCCATGCAGAGTCCTGAGGAAGTTTGGGGAGAACGCATACGAGCTTGAGTTGCCAGAGGGCATCGGGATAGCTCTGATTTTCAATGTTTCAGATTTATACCCATACAAGGCCAAGGAAGAAGACACTGGAACTGAGGAACCAGTGGTCGAGTGGCAGAAGCAATTACCAGTTGCACAGAAACCGCAGATGGAGTGCATACTGGATAAAAGAGCAGGCAGGAAGACCAGGAGAAAGCAATATTTTGAATACCTGGTGAAATGGAAGAATCACCCAGTGGAGGATGCAAGCTGGGAAACAGGTGCAGTGATACAACAACATGGGCACACTGTGCAGGAGCTCATGGACAGGATCCCATGAAAATTTTCAAGGCGAGGAGTATCTGATGCAGGAGCATCTACGACTCATCAAGCGAGCCAGCGCGTGGAGCAAGAAGACAGTTGGACAGCGCCAGCACATGCATTTTTGAATTACTTTGAATATTGTTGCACCGCCATTTAAATGAAGGCATTCAAAGCCGGGCACACTTGTATTGTATTATAGATAGGAAGGAATTTAATAGTTTTAATGCTGTTAGATAGGAATTAACTGTAGATTAGACAGTTTTGCTTTCGAGAGGGAAAAACGGAATATAGGCACCCTCCTTGTACATTGTATCATTCAATTGAGAATTATCATCATTAGCAATTGAGAACAGGAAGAAGAGCAGAGCAAAGAACTGGTGAAGAATCCCCATGTACAGATATTGAATTAATAGGAAGGCTTTGATTCAATTCCATGGCTGTGATTATTCTCTGTGTATTGTTGATATTATGTTGTTGCATGCTTGCGTCTGTTTATGCTCTCATTGTGTATGTTGCATATGTAATTTCATGGCAGATTAGAAACCTGGGAGAGAGAAGAGAATGAGTTTCAATTGTTTCTCTGTCTAAGCTAGGAGATTCCTGCATAGAGTGCAGTGGAGTTCCTCCGCAAAAAGTGCGTTGAGGAGGCTGGACAGTTAAATTCTCATTCTTGTTCGCCCAGAAGTTGTGTTGTGTTATTCGAACCGTGCAGGTGAAGTGCAGGTTTGACTGTAGTCTCAGAGGCGAGTCTGAGAAAAAGGGAGACGAGGACTTCTGTTGCAGGTGAGTGCACCGGATTTGGACGACTTCAACACTTTGAGAGCTGTTGGGAAGTCGAGCACAGGAAGCGACATAAAGGCCTCTGAAGGAATTAGAGTCTACAAGCTCAGGAGGGATAGTTCCTTTCGTGCTTGTTGTGGAAACAGACCCAAGAAAATCTCAAGTAGGACGGAGCCTTGGGGAGCCGAAGGATTCGTTTAGGGAAAGAGAATCGACAACTTGAAATCTCTGAAGAGAATTGCGAAGTCCCGAGGATCGTCGGATCTGGGAGAATTAGCGAGGAATTTAACCTCCAAGCGTAGGGAGAACCCATTTGCCATCGCATATCGGCATATCGGGGTTGGCGAGTGCAAGAGTTGCAGGCACGTCGATATCGCGAGTAGCAATTTCCCGATTTCGTGGGAGCCGTCGATTGTCGGAGGGACAGGTGGCACGAATCCGGAGAATTGGGGTTTCGGCGTTCGGGGTTTCCAACAGCAAGGAAACTTTGTGTCGAGGATTCGCGATCCGCGAAATCCTGAAGGTGACGTGGCAGAGTGGGACCCCGAAAGATAGTGGAGTCCAGGTGGCATTTGATCGGGGATCGACACCTCGGGGCTCGGGGTTTGGAAAGACATGTTGTTAACATCGCGAGTAGCGATATCTCGATCCGTTGACCATCAACATTCGGGGTTCAGAGTTTGGAGGGTGCATAGGGTTCGCGATATCGCGAAACCCGATTTCCCGAAGTGATTGCCGGGAGACCAGAGGAATAGCCTGTGGGTGACGAAGAGTTCCGATACGGGATTCAAAGGGTGTTACAACTCTTCGGGCCGTGTTGTTGAAGGTCCTGGTGGAAGCGGGTGTGCCGACGAGGTTTTCTTGTGTCAATAAGGATGATGACAACAGTAAGAGAATTCCAGGGCCATAAGGATAACTCATCAAAAGGATCGTAGGCTTCTATCAGTCAAGGCGCTAAAATATAAACAACAAGGAAGCAAGATAGTCCATATGCAGAGGCCGTACCTGAAGGCACAAGTCAACAATCAGGCAAGGCCAACAACAACGGTAGAAAATTCATAGGTTCACCTTCTCTTCACCATTCTCACACAGAAAATAAGGGTGTTGAGATCAATAGGTCTTTTAATGCTAAGGCGACGACCGTAGATCAGGATCCTGGCTGACTGCTCAGGCGAGGACTAGTGAGATAGGGACGAAGGATAAATAACCTCAAGGTCACAATCAACACACAGGGTGGTCACGACATCCGAGAAAATGAAGGCCATGGATGTCAACAACCATCGAGCTAGGCTAAGGAAAGTTTCAGTCACCAAATTAAAAAAAAAAAAAAAAATTAACTTTTCCATTAAATAAGTAGATCCAAGCATAAGTCCTAATACATTCTACCATGCAAACATGAAGAGAGCATATTGTTGCTTGATCGCCCACTCTGAATGACATCCCATGCGCTCTGTGCATCTCCTGCTCACCGACGATCGAGACTTCACCAGTACCTCCCAGCCAATGCTAGGGGTACTCTTCTTCCCGCTTAGCCCCCTGAGCGACAAAGGGGCCACACACACTATCCAGAGATTTCGACTAGCTCCCATCTCACCTCGCAAGGCTGAGCTACCACTCGTCTCCGAGCTGGGTATCCCTAACTCCCACAAGTAAATCAATCAAGTATATATTTCTGTAGTGTAACGTTATACAAACAGAAGATGATCTTCATCCTTCTCCCTCCTTCAATATATAGAGTTTCAAACTTCCTTTCTTTCCTAAAATCTCATTTAATTAAAATTTTAAAAATAAATTCCTAAAAAATCTTCTCCGTACAAGTGTCCCCATCCCCTACATTCCTCCATTAATTAATTTCTTTAATTAGTTAATTATCTTATTTCCCTCACCCACCTAGAGTTACTCCTAGAATCACTCCTAGGTTCCCCCAAATTCCCTTACTAGTTTTAGAGGCTTTCCCTATTAATAAATTGCTAAATCAGTTTAAATTAGAAAGCTTTTAAATGGTAGATTCTTTACTAAGTTGACTTTCCGCTTTTTCCCTTAAGTTCCCCTTTTCCCCCTTTTATGTTTACCTCCTTTCCTAGTTTCCTAATATTTTAGATTTTCCCTCTTTCCATTTTTTTACTTAGAACTCAAAAAGGAAGGTGTGGAAATTAACCGTTTTTTCCCTTTTTTTATATTTAATTAGTTTATTTTAAATTATCAAGTAAATAAAACAATTAATTCCCTTTTTAAATTTTAATCCAATAGATTTTTTTTTGAAACAATTAATTTCTTAATTCCTTTATGTTACAAGATTTAACAAAGATCATAATTATTATTCAAGCGTTTTTTTATTTTTATTAATATTATTATTATTATTATATTTTTTTTTTATAGAGAGACAAAATTTTACCACTAGCATAGTTTAGACTGAAATCTTAAATTTTCGTATCGGGTGACATTTTAATTAGGGAATTTGTTTTAAAATTACTTAACATGTTATTTGTCTTAGGGCCATCTAGGTTCATCCATCTATCATCAACAACATGACGCGCCCTTCAGAACGCATTAGGTGCTCCAAGGGTGGCACTCTCCTCATATGTTCCTTTGCGTGGCGTGCCCTTCAGGACGCACTACGTGCTCCAAGGGTGCCACTCACCTCTTGACTAATTGGTAGACATAAATAACCCCTGGAGTCAACACTCCAATAGGTGAACTTGTGGGAGACTAAGGGATTCTAAGGAATAAGGCCCCCGCCTTATTGTGCGCCCCTTAGAATCATTGTGAGCGACTATCGCAGTCTGCCCTCACGGCATCATGGGTCCTCTTGAACTAGGTCATTGTTAACCTATAGTTCGAGCCACAGTAAGAGTGTTAGTAGGTTGTGGTAGGGATGTTGTCCACACCTCTCCCTCAACCTCTCTGGTAGTCGTGTGTGACCCCTTTACTCCATATGTGAGTCTGGTCGGCAAGCTATCGTCAGCCTGCATCATCAACAAATCATGTCAGGACATATCCACATCATATCATCTAGTCAGATGCACTAATATGACAGTAAAACAATCAAACCCCAATGGCACACTCCCTGACTCGATTCAGAGTCCAAGGGGTTCCATCGATGCCTCTGCATCCTCTAGGTCCAAAACCCTGCACACTCAGTAAAACCAAGTCAATAATACATGTCCATGTCAATGTAGTAAAACGACATATCATCAACCCATAACGCTTCATAATTAAAATCAAAGTTTTAATAGCATAATAATCTGGTTCACTTGCGAGCAAGTGTCCTCAAAGAATAAGTTCGCTCAGTGCGCCAGAGAGGGATGTTACAAATACTAATTGAATATTGTAATACTAGATGGAGGACGGTATCACTCTTGTACACTTTAGAATTGGAAAATATTTTTGAACTTAGGAAAGCTTCCAGTCCCGCAAATGCTCAATAAACCCCCTTTTTCTCCCTCCATCTCTCCGATGGATTCCACACAATCAGATATTTAAAACCCAAAACAGCCTTCAAAATCTCTTTAACGCTCACCAGGAAATATCCTCGCTCTATAGAATTAGGAAAGACAACTTCACAAGAGAAAACAGATTACTCCAGCCATAGTTTTCAGAGAAACTATCTACACAGAAGCTCACTACAATCACTCACAAAACAAAGTATACTCTCACCTACATCAATAATTCACTCTTAAATATTATGGTCATGAGTTACCAACTTATAAAATCATTGCACATGCAAAGCTTATTCTACATATTTTTTATTATTCAATCAAGCACATATTTAAGCATGAAGTTTTCCCTAAACTATATAACAAACATATTAGGGAATATCTCCACTACACACATAAATAGGATCTAATAGTTGGAGAAAATCTCTTACAACCAACTAGATCTAGAAAACTGCTCAATAATAGAATCTCACACTACACACAAAATAAGTAGGAGTTAATTCCTCCAACACTTTGTTCAAAAGGAGTCAATCAATGTTCTCTTAGAATTGAAGGGAACCAAAACCTTCAAGGATGCAGTGCTTAACACCTAGAGTTGGGAGGTCGAATTTGCATGACACCAAAAGAGGCACGGGACATGTGGATAACAAAGGAGGCAAGGGACATGCCGATAGGTAAAGTGGTAGGTGGTATTGGTTGATAGGTTTTTCCCTATTTTAACAAAAAATTACCCCTCTATATATGCCTTTGCATAAAAATTAGAAAAAAAAGAAAAGAAAAATAAGCCATCTCATTTCTCTTGCCAAGTGGCTATTACCACATTTTTATTTTGGGGTTGTCTAATTATTCTACTTTTTCCCCTTTTTGTTAGAATTAGACAACATAAATCTGCATGAAATCACAATTTTATGTTGGTTAAATTTCATTTCTAAATCTAGAATTGGATTCAACACTTTGAAAAACCCTTATGACACATTATACAAAATTAACCACTCAAATCTGCAAATCCAACAAATTCTCACATAATTTCATGCAAAATGAAACAAAAGATATAATCTAAAATTAATGAAAACATAGAACAAATAAACTTAGACATCTATTTTTATTTAATGAAATATTTTTTCTTTTACTTTTATTTTATTTAACAAAATATTAAAGTACATAAATTGTACCTATAATCAAACAATTGTAAATGCTTATTAAGCTATCACACTAATTTTAGTAAGGAATTTATAAAGGGTTCATCATTTTTACAATTAAGTTAAATAGCTTTTCATAGTTGACGACACTATGAATGAAAAACATATTCATAGTTGACAACACTAGTATTGAAAGCTTAATTAATTAAAACCTTTGAGATTATTTCGTATATAAGATAAATTAATAAATTACCTAGACTTTAGATTTTGAGGACTTTTATATAAATAGAAAATAGTGTAGGTTTTGGAGTAGGTGGATATCCATGTGAAATAGTTTATGTTATTAATGGAACTTGACACCGAAAAACACAATGATTTAATAAAAAGCACACACAAAATGTAAAATCAGGATGAGGGTGACCAGGTCCGATGAGGGCGACTTACCATGTAATATCAAACTTAATATACATATATAAAACATTGTATTTATGTATCTCGTCAGTTCTATTTTTGTGTGTTAATAGTTAAAATATGAGAAACAAACACACACCGGTGAGACTGCGCTCACTTCTATATTGAATGAATATTGATTACATAATTATATAGGAAACTAACCTACTTAGTCAGTTACATGAAAACCATAGACAACTAGACTCCACAGACAGTGAAGTAGACTTCAACTAGGAACTGACTCTTAGAAGTGACTCTTACTCCATTATTTCCAAGTTTGCCCCTTAATGGAGAATGGATTGACTTCTACACCTAACATCTCCCTAAAAAACTCAATCTTAATCTTTCCAAGAGGCTTAGTGAAAATATCAACAACATTTTCACTAGTATTACAATACATAAGAGATATTTCATTTGACTGCAACTTTTCTCTAACAAAATGAAACTGAGATTCAACACGCATTGTCCTTGCATGAAAAATCAGATTCTTCGCAATATTGATTGAAATTTTATTATCACATTTGATTGTCATAGGTTCCTTTTGTTCTTTTCCAACATCTTGAAGAAGTCTTCTTAACCAAACAACTTCACAAGTTGCTGCACACAAGGCTTTATATTTTGCTTCAGTAGAAGACAAATATACAATAGGCTTCTTTTTATTTCTCCATGAAACAACCTTGGATCCAATGCCAAACGCTTACCCAGTGGTTGATATTCGATCATCCAGATTTCCATCCCAATTAGAATCTGAGTAACCTATTAACTCAACATCAGATGCATCAGTATATTTAATACCATAATCAAGTGTTCCTTTTAGATACCTGAGTACCACATTTGCTACATTCCAATGGCTTTCATGAGGTTTCTCCATAAACTGACTTAAAACACTCACAGAATATGAAATATCAGGTCTGGTTGTGGTGAGATAATTCAAATTACCCACCACCTGTCTATACACAGTGCCATTCACCTCCTTCGAACCATCATCACAAGAAAGTTTCACATTCTGCTTCATGGGAACAATAGAATACTTACACTGATCCATTTTAAATCTCTTAAGTACTTCTCTGATATACTTACTCTGACAAACAAAAGTTTTTCCTGCATTTCTCCAAACTTCAAGACCTAGGCAGTAATGTAACTTACCAAGATCTTTCATTTCAAAAACTTTTTACAACTGCTCCTTGATTTCATTAATTAATTTCTCTGCATTTCCTGTAATTATCAAATCATCAACATATAAGGAAATAAATACTATATATCCCTTCTCATCAAATTTGGTATACAGATTTGGATCACTCTTGCTCCTCATAAAACCTTGTTGAAGAAATAAAGAGTCTATCTTCTCATACCATGATCTAGGTTCCTAATTTAGTCCATAGAATGTTTTCTTTAACTTACACACTAAGTGTTCTTGCCCTTTTTCTACAAACCCTTCAGGTTGAGTAAGGTAAACCTCTTCCTTTAACTCACCATTCAAAAGTACAGGTCTAAATAGAAGTTAGATTTTTCTGCTTCTTATTTCCTTTAAGAAGCATCGGGCAGGAGGTGATCATTCTAGTAGTGTTCAGTGGGGGAGACAGTCTCAGAAAAACACATCTAAGCCTAATTTATTCTTTCATGTATATTAAGGTTGATCTAGGTATTTGAATAAGTTTGTAATGTAAGAGCTGGATTTAATTTTACATCAATTTATTTTGATAAACTAAGACAGTAATTTCATAACACAGTAATTTTATAACAGTAACTTTCGTAACTTAAATTTTACAATGATTAATAATTTTTTTTCTAACATAATACCACAATGCATAAATTTAGATAAATAACTAAGTCTGATTCTATCAACCTATGTTTTCCCGCCGCTTGCTTCCTTCCCGCTTCTGGAAAACACTACCCAAAACCATCCTCCCTGCCGACTAGGTAGCTCCCTAGCCCCAGGATATCAATGGATATCCTGGCCCTCCGTGCCCAAAACCCCCGGCAACTCCGGTCCACTGTGTCAATGCCACTCACAAAATTTTACCTCCCTCTCTGCAATACTCAGAGCTCCCCAAAAATCCATGGCCAACTCCCGTTGAATAATCCTCCCACCAAACTCATTTCCCCCCCTTATCCCTCCTTCACCGACTTCCCTTCATTTACTCCCTACCTAATATCTTATCCCATTCTTTAATATCTTATCCCATTTATTTAATGCTTCTTATCCTTTATTTAATGTTTGTTATCCCACTCATATACGTAAGTTTAAATAAATTAAATTATCAACCCTATTAATTCTTTACTCACATAATTAAAGAGTTGATTAATAATTTAAATAACCATTGACAATTATGAACAATAATTAATGATAATTAATTTAGTTAATATTATATAGGAAACAATTATTGTTTGGCTAACATCTTAGGACAATCAGATTATCAA
>ML801053.1:128251-138533 GCA_009831015.1 Picea engelmannii
CCCCTTCCCGAACCGTATGGTACTCTTATTAGGCCTAATACGAATGAAAACCTGGTCTCCCACTTCATAACTTCGGTCGGTCCTGTGTGCATCTGCATAGCTTTTCTGCCTATCCTGTGCTTCCTTTAATCTCTGCCTAATCTAAATCACATGTTCCTCCAATTCTTGAATCAATTCTGGCCCAACTGTTACTCAGTCTTCTAGTCCATCCCAACTCAATGGCGTTCTGCATGGCCTCCCATACAAATCTTCGTAGGGTGGCATTCCGATGGAACTATGATAACTGTTATTGTAGGAAAACTCTACCAAAGGTAGGTACTTCTCCCACTGGGTTTGATTATCCATTACATACATCCTAAGAATGTCTTCCATGACTTGATTTACTCTTTCAACTGAGTTCCCAACGCTGACTGTAAACTTGTCCAAAACCTAGAAGTGAATCTGGAGTCCCTATCTGAGATGATCTTCTTAGGTATCCCGTGCAAACGGATAACTTCGCTTACAAACACATGTGCCACATCAGTGACATCGTAAGTGTCTCTAACCGGAATGAAATGAGCACTCTTGGTTAACTTATCCACTATCACAAGAATGACATTCTGTCTATGGGATGTGAGCGGTAACCCCACAACAAAATCCATAGAGATGACTTCCCACTTGGACATAGGGACATCATGTGGTTGTAGGAGGCCTGCTGGGTGATGGTGGTCGGCTTTCACTTGTTGACATTACAGGCATTTGGCGACGAAATGGACTACAATTCGCTTCATGCCTACCCAAAAGAAGAGCTTCCTCATATCTGCGTACATCTTCTTCACACCCGGATGTGCAAAATAAAGTGATCTATGGGCTTCCTTCAGTATGATGCTTCGAATATCCCCATTCTGAGGGATGTACATCCTTCCTCGATATCTTAACAATCCGTCTGTTTCCATATTATACCCTTCATACTTTGGGTCTAACTGCCTCCCTCTATGGAGGTTTGAAGTAACCTTCAAATACCAACTGTCTCCTGGGAGTTGTGTCAACACATGTTCCCTCAGATTGACCTTTAAGGTTACCAAGGAGAAGATACGTGGTCTCCTACTCAAGGCATCTACGACCACATTTTCATTTCCCTTGATGTACGATATACCAAAATCGTACTCACTCATAAACTCACTCCATTGCCTTTGCCTGGCATTCAGATCTCTTTGAGTGAAGATATGTTTTAAACTTTGATGGTCTATTTTGAGCTCAAAGTTTCTCCCAACAAGATAGTGCCTCCAAAGTTTCAGAGCTAGCATTACAGCCGCCAACTCTAAATCATGAGTCGCGTATAACTCTTCGTGCTTCTTCAACTTCCTTGACGCATAAGCTATCACTCCTCCGTCCTGCATTAGTATGGCTCCCAACCCTTGCTTTGAGGCATCTGTGCAGACCGTGAAGTCCTTTTCCATATCCGGCACTCGTAGAATTGGCGCACTAGTTAGTAACCTCTTAAGCTCAATGAACGCCCTATCACACTCTTCCGTCCATTCATACCTGACCCCTTGCGTTGCAAAGTGGTGATGGGTTCCGCTATTTTTGAGAATCCTTCTACAAATCTCCGGTAATAACCTACTAGCCCCATGAAGCTCCTCACCTCATGGGCATTTTTTGGCACTGGCCATTCCATAATGGCCTTTACCTTTTCTGGGTCCACAGAGATTCCTTCGCCGGAAATGATATGACCTAAATAGTGGATCTCTTTCTGGAAGAAGGAACACTTCGAGAGCTTCCCATACAATTTGTTCTCTCTAAGGCAGGACAACACTATTCACAAGTGTTCCTCATGTTCTCTTTCATTCTTGGAATAGATAAGGATGTCTTCTAAAAAGACTTGTACAAAATGGTCTAAGTACTTCCGGAATACGCCGTTCATGAGGCTCATGAATACTGTTGGCGCGTTGGTCAATTCGAAAGGTACTACAACAAACTTGTAATGTCCAAACCGAGTTCGGAAGGCAGTTTTTGGGATATCACCTTCCTTAATCCTTAACTGATGATACCCTGATCGCAAATCGATCTTTGAGAATACCGCTTCTCCTTTCATCTGATCGAAGAGGTCATCTATTCACGGCATCGGGTACCTATTCTTCAATGTAGCACGGTTCAAGTCCCTGTAGTCTATACACAGTCGTAAGGATCCATCCTTCTTCTTCACAAAAATTACCGGTGTGCCCCAGGGCGACACACTAGGCTTTACTAGCCCTAAGTCCAGTAACTCTTTCAACTGCATTTGCAATTCACAAAGTTCTGGCGTTGTCATCCGATACGGAGTCTTGGAAATTGGTTCTGCACTAGGTTTTAGCTCAATTGTAAAATCAAGCTCCCTCTCAGGAGGTAACCCTGGTAACTCGTTCGGGAAAACATATTGAAATTCTGACAATACCGGATACTGATCCAATGAGGGTCCCTTCCTTTCATTCACTTCTTCCACTACATAAGGTCGACACCCTTGCCTCAAGCATCGCTTAACCTTCATAGTGGATATAAAGCGTAGCGACACTTTTCTTTGTACACCCTGTATCTCTATTGGTATTCCTTAATCATCGACACAAAGCACCCTCTTTGCGAAGCAATCTACCAAAGCTCGATGAGATGCTAACCAATCCATTCCAATGATTAGGTCATATGCCCTGAGAGCAGTGACGTATACTTTCAAACTAGTAGTACACACTCCCAGGTCTACTATACAATTATCGACACTAGGTCCTACTGCTTGTTTTTCCCCGGAAGCCATCTTGACTTGTTTAAAGTCATCGTGCTCGTAGGCTGCCAACCCACTCTTTTCTAATGAAGTTGGTGAAATGAAACTATCTGTCGCACCAGAATCAAACAAAATCTTAACATTGATATGATTTAGCGTACCTGACGACTCCACCACCATGGATTGATGTTCGGCCTGGCGGTTATTAACTGCTACGTAAATATGGTGTCTGCTACTTGCTCTCCCCGTCGATGCCTTTCCTTCTCTATGCACGAACCCTGATTGTAACTATGGGCAGTCACGTTGGTAATGGGGTCCCACACACCCCCAACAGGTAACACCAGATTGAACATGTGCATTGTTATGTGTCTGTCTTTGAAATGAGTTCCTTCCTATGGAACCCTTGCCCCTACTCATTGTTCCCTGAGATGGTCGTGGTCCTCTCTGCACCGTTGGCGATGATCGAGATGCTGCACTTGCTGCCATTGAAATCCCTGCAGCTACTATCCTTGGCGCAAATCTGTTACCATAAGGTAGTGGCCTTGAGCCCCCTCCCCTAGGAAATGTCCGCGAGGCCTTTCCTACGAACCCTAGGCGATGCGGAAATGTCGATCTTGCACCCCCAGTCAAGTTCATATGTTCTTCCACGTAATGCGCATTTTCCACCGCCTCTGCTAGTGAAGACGGCTTCCACATACTCACCATAGCTCTTATCCTAGGGTTCAATCCATAGATGAAGTGCTCTACCTGTCGTTGATCACTATCCATATACGACACATATTTGACCAGTTCCATAAACCTGATCTCATATTCTTCTACCGTTTTGTTTCCCTGTACTAAGGCATGAAATGCCCCAACCTGTTGTTCCTCGTAGTATGCTGGTAGATATTTCCTTCTGAACCTCTCCTCGAAAAGTTTCCAAGATACCGTGTCTGGGGTAAGGTGCAGTTGTCTTTCCAGGTTACCCCACCAGTTCAGGGCGTTGTCTCTTAACTGAAAAATGATGATCTTCGCCTTTGAGTTGGACGCATAGTCCCTTAGGGAAAAACACCTAGTCATGCCTTCCAACCATGCTTCCGCGCATTCACTAGCGCGACCCCCGACAAACTCCGGAAGTTTGATCTTCTGCAATTCTCGCGTGATGTCTTCAGGTGGAGGTCCTCCCCCTGAATCCCTTGACGCTTTTGGATTACCCATTCCAGATGGTGGGGGTTCCACTTCAGTCCCTGTCGGTTATCACTCCTTTAAAGTCTCGTTGATGGCTTCCAACGAGCGCAGTATGAGGGCCAGTTCGGGTGATGGCGGTGGTGGCGCTGGCGGTGTTGGCGGTGCTTGCGACGACTCTCCCCTACCTCGACTCCCTCGAGTCATGACCATCCTGTATGCTTTGACCTACATCAACCAGAGTTGTCAGGGTGAGTTCCAGGATGTCTCAAATTGGTGCTACTCAAACTAGAAATAGGGTTAGGCGTAAGTTTTCTTTACTTGTCTGTAAATAGATGTTACTCCATTAGGGGATTGGCTAGGTTAGGGTTAGGTTTAAGCATATAAGCTTCATTTCTTCGCCCCTACGAAAAAAACTATTGGTTCCTTTTCCCTATAGCTACGCTAGCTTTGCGCCTTACTCGCCACTTCCTAGGCTTACTCTCCTAGTGCATATGCCACCTCCTTCCCACTTGTCCTAGTCTGAGCCCTTTTAATTTATGCTTATAACTTGATTAAAATGACTTCCGATCTTGTGTTTATTAATTTACGCCAAAAGGCGTACGCCTATTGACAATGGCACAATTAATGATCTTTTAAACTTAATTAACCTCAAACCCTGATCTGATGGCTATGCATTGAAGATGTTGGCATATTCTTAGTCGTCCTCCAAAAATCAATGGGTTAGATTTATTGTTCATAACTTTCTCGCATTTATCAGGGTATCCATTAGCATGTTTACTCTCCTTTTTTTTTTTTTTTTAAACATTTACCTAACCACATAAAAAAAAGCTATAAGGTTATGTAATTACCACGTTTAATAATTAAATAGGATTAAACTGCGGCAACTGAATAATCGTCCACAACTGCCAGCCACGTTTCGGTGTTCACCATCTCTATGTACCTTTCGGCGTTAGTGTTCTTCTTAAGACGTCGTGTTGAGCACATACGTCCCTTCGTGGGATCCTCCATTTATGTCTTTGGTTCTTGATAGCTTAGTATGTAACATGCATGGCTCTAAAAGGCGCTTGATAGCTTGGCATGTGGTCTTGGGTATGACAATTAAAGTATTAAATGTGAAATTATTTATAAAAGAAACAACGCATGGCGCGTTGGTAGGGCGACCTATTGTCAAATCTTTGCATGGTGGGGAGGTTTGGGGTTCAAAACCCTTTAATTTAGTGAATTTTTACTTAAAAAAAATAAAAATACCCAATTAATTTAATTTATTTTATTTTAATTAAATTAATTTTAACTTAATTAATTTTAGCTGAATTTAATTTAATTAATTTAACTTAATTTGATTTAAAATTTAAATTAAATAATGTTTTTGAAACCTTATTTTAAAATAATTATAATTTAAAAAAAAATTAAACCATTAATATATTACAATTAAAATAAATAATAATAAAAAAATTATTCGTGAAATACTATCGGCATCGTGGGTCCTCACATGAGGCCCACGTGCCCGCTCCCAGGTGCTCATCCGTATGCGCTGGTGTCATGGCTTGTGCATGGCGGTGGCTTGTTATCCGATTGTTGGGCTTTTTGTGAACTGAGCATTCAACTAGGGCGTTTGGCATTTGGGCATTTACCTTGTTTTTATCTTTGGGTTAATGGCTATCGTGGATTCCCTCACCTGGGTCCTAGATTTTAGGCCATTGTTAGAAGGTCCGTAATCTCCATTCCGTACCCCTCTCCTGTAGGGGAATACACCGCTTTGTTTGGAGACTGGTACAAGACTAATCACGCGGTTTTGAAGATGGCTTGACAGTGGAAGAGCTCTCGACATGCCTAAGGGCGTTCACATAAACATGCGGGACAAAGGGCTTTCTTTTAGACCAGAACACTCTATGGAACAGTTCCAGTTAGCTGCTTTGGCTACTCAGTTCTTTTGCTGCTACAACTATTGCACGATTGGTATTTAAGCATCTCATCATTGAGGTAGCAGTGTTTTCAGGATACAGAACATGCATGGGTAAATTGGGAATGGCGTGAAGTCGGTCCGAGAGAGAAAGTACGTAAGGTTGGCTTCAGGCTGACCGCGTGAGGGGGGCGACGTGAGGCTGGATCGTACCTTGCAAAGTTTAATGATCATTCAATCGAATTTAAACTGTTGTCGAGGTTGCTTGAAGAGATTTAGTTGGAAACGTGATGCAAAAAGGGCTACCCATGCCAGTGGCTTCAGGATGAGAACATATTGGACTCCTTGGTGGCTGGGTTTGGCACTTGTGCGTTGTCTTTGATTTATGTATTGGTTGTAGACTTTGGCATATGCACAAGATTTGGTAGATAGGTCCGACTTCAGCAAATACGTAAGGCTGGCTTCAGGCTAACCGCGTGAGGGGGGACCGCATGAGGTTGTTTTGGTGGGTAGGTATGTGGTTTTGTGGGACTTTGTAACAACCGCACCATATCATTTTATTCTCAGCACGCAAGTTTCCATCCAACTTTCAACGGCGGACATTCATTCTGGGTGGATTGGAAAATCAACTAATATTAGTGCCTGGTAATGGAATACACATCACAAGCCTCGTTAGTTTAGTGGTTGTTGCTGTCATTTCAGGTTAGTACATTTTTATGCAGTTTCAGATCAGGATACTCTTTTGGCAGTTTATCTTTATCTTTAGCTTTAGCTTTAGCGAGCAATTTTGTAATAAGTTTGGCAGAGTCATTATACTCCCCATGCTTCCCCGTGCTTGCACTCCGCTTGTCGGATGTGTTTGTCCATAAACAAAGTATTTTGTTAAAAAAATAATAGAGGGAAGGCTTGGCGAGAATAAACTAACATTATTGAAGGATAAGAGTTTATGAATTAGGAGTTTATATTCATAAAATTATATTATTTCAAGGAGTTATAAAATGCATTTTAAAATAGGTATATTGGATCATCATTTAAGGAGAAGTGTTTATATTCATAAAATTTATTTCAAGGTGTGTTATAAAATACATTATAAAATAGGGATATTCGATAATTTAGGAAACAAATAGGTATATTCATCTTGCAATTAGTAAATTATTATGATAATAAGAGACATTATTCTCTTATGGCTATTTTCATTGACACGAGTATGAAAATAGATTTAATCACAATTTTGGTTAAAAATGGAGGAAACGCAAAGGAAAAGGGATTAGTAACGACTAAGTATTGAGAATGGTTTAATGTAGCTTGATGTGATTTATGCATATGGTAAGGTGATTGTTATAAAAACTCTAATATATTTATAAACAAACATGATCTCATTAGGCTAGGTGATTGTTAACCTCATTAGGTATTGCTTGTTTCTGAGCCCTACTAATTGAAACCCTAGTTTCTTGTTTTACTTCAGTAAATTCGTATTGCATTTATTTGTTTTATTTTTTATTTTTATTAAAGTTTCTATGTTTTGTGTGCAGGTTAAGCGTGGCTGGAGTTTTGTCCCTTAAGGCCCAATTTTTTTTGATTCACCCTAATACATTTATTTAGGGATTTACTAACTAAACCTCTTATTTAGGGCCTTGGTTCCAGATTTTGAACCAGGGCTCTGATACCAAATGTAAGAGACGGATTTAATTTTACATCAATTTATTTTGATAAACTAAGACAGTAATTTCATAACACAGTAATTTTATAACAGTAACTTCCGTAACTTAAATTTTACAATGAATAATAAAAAATTTTCTAACATAATACCACAATGCATAAATTTAGATAAATACGTAAGTCTGATGCTATCAACCTGTGTTTTCTCGCCGCTTCTATAAAACACTACCCAAAACCGTCCTCCCTGCCGACTAGGTAGCTCCCTAGCCCCAGGATATCAACAGATATCCTGTCCCTCCGTGCCCAAAACCCCTAGCAACTCCAGTCCACTGTGTCAATGCCACTCACAAAATTTCACCTCCCTCTCTGCAATACTCAGAGATCCCCCAAAATCCATGGCCAACTCCCGTCGAATAATCCTCCCACCAAACTCCTTTCCCCCCCTTATCCCTCCTTCAGCGACTTCCCTTCATTTACTCCCTACCTAATATCTTATCCCATTCTTTAATATCTTATCCCATTTATTTAATGCTTCTTATCCTTTATTTAATGTTTGTTATCCCACTCATATACGTAAGTTTAAATAAATTAAATTATCAACCCTATTAATTCTTTACTCACATAATTAAAGAGTTGATTAATAATTTAAATAACCATTGACAATTATGAACAATAATTAATGATAATTAATTTAGTTAATATTATATAGGAAACAATTATTGTTTGGCTAACATCTTAGGACAATCAGATTATCAAATTAATTATAATTAATAATCCTTTACATTTATTTAAGCAGGGTCATTACATGTAACTAGCACTAATGATCTATCTCCACTCAAAGTTAAATTTGGAAAAATTCTATTACATAGACTTCATCAACATTTATTTTTTTGTAAATCTCCATATTAAATTAAGATGAGATAATCCAGCTAGCGACCATGAATAGGTCAAACATGGGACTGCTAGGTACAATAGTATAAATGCGTGATAGGAATGTGAAATAAACTCTTATAATAAATCGATTTGAGATAAACCATATTAGTATGTTTAACATCCAAGTGGGATATTATTGTTATGGACAACAAACCCAACTCAATGTTTTAATTTGGTGCCTAATGGCTCCATCCCTCTTGCCACAACTAAGGGGGGTGTGGATGGGAGTTGTTGATCAAATGACGGTGTTGTGAGGATTTCCTAAATGGAGGGAGGGTGCATCCCTTGCATTGTCTTGGTATAGGTCTAAATAGAAGTTAAATTTTCCTGCTTCGTATTTCCTTTAAGAAGCAGTGGGGAGGAGGTGATCATTCTAGTAGTGTTCAGTGGGGGAGGTAGTCTCAGAAAAACACATCTAAGCCTAAAGTATTCTCTCATGTATATTAAGGTTGATCTAGGTATTTGAATAAGTTTGTAACTAGCACTATTGATCTATCTCCACTCAAAGTTAAATTTGGAAAAAATATATTACATGGAGTTCATCAACATTAAGTTTTTTGTAAATATCCATATTAAATTAAGATGAGATAAACCAGCGAGTGACCACGAATAGGTCAAACATGGGAATGCTAGGTACAGTAGTATAAATGCACAATAGGAGTGTGAAATAAACTCTTATAATAAATCGATTTGAGCTAAATCATATTAGTATGTTTAACATCCAAGTGAGATAATATTGTTATGGACAACAAACCCAACTCAATGTTTCAATTTGGTGCCTAATGAATCCATCCCCTTTTCCACAACCGAGAGGGGTGTGGGTGGGAGTTGTTGATCAAATGACAGTGTTGATGGGAGTTGTTGATCAAATGAAATTGTTGTGAGGATTTCCTATGTGGAGGGAGGGTGCATCCCTAGTACAGGTCTAAATAGAAGTTAAATTTTCTTGCTTCGTATTTCCTTTAAGAAGCATCAGGGAGGAGGTGATCATTCTAGTAGTGTGCAGTGGGGGAGGCTGTCTCAGAAAAACACATGTAAGCCTAAAGTAATCTCTCATGTATATGAAGGTTGATCTAGGTATTTGAATAAGTTTGTAACTAGCACTATTGATCTATCTCCACTCAAATACATGAAGTAAATCAAGTGGAAGTTCTTAAATGGGGATTCATTTTGGTCCATTGTGATGGAAATTGTCATGGACTGAAGTAAATGAGTGAGCTATGAGAACTAGTTGATCTAGGAAAGTAAGCAATGGAGTCAAGGGTCTTCTAAGAGTGGTGCACAAGGAAATCTGATTATCAATATCTCCCTATCAACATGGTCGATTTTGAAAAACCACTGACCAAATGTAATAATGTGATCCAAGTAGAGAAAACTATGGAATTAAATCATTACTTTCACCAAGTATAGGAGAAAATGATGAGAATTTAACTATGGAATCGAATCATTACTTTCACCAAGTCTAGGAGAAAATGATAAGAATTTTAAATAGCGAAGAGATAGATGTTGAAACTTATTTTTCAAGGATTTTAGTTGAACTTTGTATATGTCTCAAATTGTGATGTTTGATTATTGATGTTTTAATATAACTACAAAAAATATCAATTAAGATATTAATTTTCAAGATTAAGTAAATAATATTCAAAGTTATTCATCTATGACCCATTAAGAAATAATTATCAATTTATTTTAATCCATTAAGAAATCATTATCAATTTATTCTAATTTGTTTCATAATAAAAAAATATATTTATTTACATGGAAATTTATTTCAAAAATACGTTGAAACTTATTTTTCAAGGATTTTAGTTGAACTTGGTATATGTCTCAAATTGTGATGTTTGATTATTGATGTTTTAATGTAACTACAAAAAATATCAATTAAGATATTA
>ML801053.1:139574-157151 GCA_009831015.1 Picea engelmannii
CCCTTAGTCTCCCACAAGTTCACCTGGAGGAGTGTTGACTCCAGGGGTTATTGATGTCTACCAATCATTCAAGAGGTGAGTGGCACCCTTGGGGCACGTAGTGCGTCCTGAAGGGCACGTCGCGCAAAGGAACAGATGAGGCGAGTGGCACCCTTGGAGCACCTAGTGCATCCTGAAAGGCACGTCACATTGTTGAAGATAGAGGGATGAACCTAGATGGCCCTAAGACAAATAACATGTTAAGTAATTTAAAACAAATTCCGTAATTAAAATGTCGCCCGATACGAAAATTTAAGATTTCAGTCTAAACTATGCTAGTGGTGAAATTTTGTCTCTCTATAAAAAAAAAAATATAATAATAATAATAAAAATAAAAATAAAAAAAACGCTTAAATAATAATTATGATCTTCATTAAATCTTGTAACATAAAGGAATTACGAAATTAATTGTTTCAAAAAAAAATCTATTGGATTAAAATTTAAAAAGGGAATTAATTGTTTTATTTACTTGATAATTTAAAATATACTAATGAAATACAAAAAAGAGAAAAAGGGGTTAATTTCCACACCTGTCTTTTTGAGTTCTAAGTAAAAAACGGGAAAGAGGGAAAATCTAAAATATTAGGAAACTAGGAAAAGAGGTAAACATAAAAGGGGAAAAAGGGGAACTTAAGGGAAAAAGCGGAAAGTCAACTTAGTAAAGAATCTACCATTTAAGAGCTTTCTAATTTAAACTGATTTAGCAATTTAATAATAGGGAAAGCCTTTAAAACCAGTAAGGGAATTTGCGGACACCCAGGAGTGAATCTAGGAGTAACTCTAGGTGGGTGAGGGAAATAACATAATTAACTAATTAAAGAAATTAATTAATGGAGGAATGTAGGGGATGGGGGACACTTGTACGGAGAAGAATTTTTAGGAATTTATTTTTAAAATTTTAATTAAATGAGATTTTAGGAAAGAAAGGAAGTTCGAAACTCTCTATATTGAAGGAGGGAGAAGGATGAAGATCATCTTCTGTTTGCAAAACGTTACGCTGCAGAAATATCTACTTGACTGATTTACTTGTGGGAGTTGGGGATACCCAGCTCAGAGAGGAGTGGTAGCTCAGCCTTGCGAGGCGAGCTAGGAGCTAGTCGAAATCTTTGGATAGTGTGTGTGGCCCCTTTGTGGCTCGGGGGGCTAAGGAGGAAGAAGAGTACCCCTAGCATTGGTTGGGAGGTACCGATGAAGTCTTGACGGTCGGTGAGCGATAGCTGCACAGAGCACGCGGGACGTCATTCGGAGTGGGCGATCAGGCAATGGTATGCTCTCTTCATGTTTGTATGGTAGAATGTATTAGGACTTATACTTGGATCTGCTTATTTAATGGAAAAGTAAAATGATTTTTTTTTTTAAATTGGTGACTGAAACTCTCCTTAGCCTAGCTCTATGGTTGTTGACACCCATGGAATTCGTTTTCCCATATGTTGTGACCTCCCTATGTGTTGATTGTGACCTTGAGGTTGTTTATCCTTCGTCCCTAGCTCACCAGTCCTCGCCTGAGCAGTCGGCCAGGAGCTTGATCTATAGTCGTTGCCTTAGCGTTAAAAGACCTATGGATCTCAATGCCCTACTTTTCTGTGTGAGGATGGTGAAGCGAAGGCGAACCTATCAGCCATCTACCTTTGTTGTTGTCCTTGCCTGATTGTTGACTTGCGCCTTCCGGTACGGCCTCTACATATGCATTATCTTGCTTCCTTGTTGTTTATTTTTCTGTGCCTTGATTGATAGAAGCCTATGATCCTTTCAATGAGTTATCCTTATGGCCCTGGCATTCTCTTACTATTGTCAGCATCCTTATATTGGTATCCCGAGATGTGAAAAGCATTTAACTTATTTCTACGTTTGTGTCATGTGGATTGACTTGTTTCTATTATTCTACGTTGTCATTATGTAATGGAGGTAAAATACTTACCTCTGCGATGTTAATTTTGTAACAAATGAAAAAATATATATATTACCTCTTCTATTTTAAATAGATAATGGAAAAAAAAATATTACTTCAGCGTTGGTCATTATGTAATGGTTGTAAGATCTTACTCAACAATAGTAAATATGTAACCCATGTAAAGTGATGCCTCTACGCTAGGACGAATGATATAAAGAGATTATTTCAGCTAATGTAAATTATGATAACTGCAATCTTAACTTATGTGTTCAATAAGGTAATGTTGTAAAAATATTACTTCAACAAATGTGATTTGTGATAGCTGTAATCTTAACTCTGCGTTCAGTAAGGTAACGATGTAAAAGACTACTTTAGCGAATGTAATGTTTGATAGATGTAAATTTTAACTCTGCATTTGCACTGGAAGAGCGAGTTTAACCTTGTTTTTGTTTATTTCTTGGCATACCTTCACCACGTCTTCTAGTTGGATGTGTTTTTGTTTTGCCAAAATTTTGATTCCTGGGCAGCCACTTCTTAATCTTTGGCCGTGTTCCCTTACTAATGGCGTGGGGACTGCGTTCACCCCTTTTTCATGCACACCTTCACGAATTCGTTTTTGAGAGTTTTTTTTTCCTTTGAAAACGCAACAGCAAAACGCTGGGCACAATTGCCAGTAATGGCCGCCTGTGTTTTGTTGTTGAGTGGCACAGAGTTTGCCCATTAAAAAATGCAAGTGGTTACCCTCAGTGCATAGCGATTTATCTCCCCTTCTGTAGACTTCCTTTTCATTTTAATTCCCCAGCGAGTTTGCCTTGGGTTATGCCTGTGAGTTGCCTAGGATACCTGGCGATTGGCCCTTAGATAAAACTGGCATTTGTTTTCTTTTTTTTTTGGATTTTTATTCGTTGCTTACTACCTATGTTTCCCTGTCATTGATTTCACCTGTGTTTCCATTTGCTGATGGCATTAAATTTTGGCAATTACCTTGTAATTGGTAAGTACGTACACCAATTTATAGCTTCCCACATGCACATTAATAACTCGCAGAGATTTGGTGGTTGTGGTGGACTGCATTTGATTGTTAGATTTTGCAAGAGTGAGCTCCTTAAAATCATTCTCCTTACCCAATTTATAAAATACCCCCATCACTTCTAATCACCACCATTCCTGGTTGCTTAATTATTTTTCTCGTTACACATGCACGTATAAAAGTCATCTAGTGTTTGGTTCCCAATTTTGATGTGAAATTATTCTTTGTGAATTAATGTTTTATTTGTGTTTGATGGTTATCGAGTTAGTTATTTAATTCATTAACACAATTAGTATGGTTGGATTATATCTTTCTAATCACATAATAATTAACATGATATTCTACTTCTTTTGTTCTTGATCTTACTCAATGTGAACTTCTACTAGAAGATATGATTAATTCTTTTACTCATGATATCCTTGTCATTCCTACTAGTAGCAATTGTGTAGTTTTGTACATTGGAAACTCAACATATAAGATATTATGATATCACTATCGAAGGCAGGCATATATTTTATTAAAGCAGTTTAGGGTAACTTAAATAATAATTACATGGTTGAGAACCAACCACTTTAGTGCTGACCCTTTTTCCAATAATCACCCAATTAACGGATCAACTTGATTAGGTATCGTGAATAATCACCTTAGATTAAGTCAAGGTGTACTCTAGATTTAAGGGATAATTTATCTTCACACTTGTTGATTATTTAGGACTCGTCATTTAGGACAACTTATTGTTTAGATAATGAAGCAGCGTGTGATCAATTTAAGGGTTGAGTAGTGCACTTACCTTAATAGACATGTATCGTGCAGGCTCGCATGTTGATTCTTGATTTCTATTTTAGTTCACCCTTTGTGAAGTTTATGTCCTTGGTAACCTTACAATAGTTTACCCTTCACTCCTAGACCTCTGATTTAACCTTAGGACTTTTTGGATGTCATCATATCATTTTTTGGATTGTGCATCTGTTGAGCAGTGTCTCCATGCTTCTTTCCCACCCATTGCTTCGGATCGTCGGCGTAGTCTTCCTATCAGTTATTTCGGCCCTTCATGCATTGAATTCATCCTGAGTTTGTTGGTCCAGCTGGATGCATTGCGCCAAGGTATTGATGCATCTGACGCCTTGGAACAACATGATTCTTGATGAGGGGATCATGGCATGCACTGGGGAATAGCGACGAACAAGATCTTGGCCGGAATAGGTGCTTTGTGTGAGTGTTGTCAAGTGCGCAAGTTGCTCTTTGCGCAAGGACCGAATGACTTAAGGAGTTAGGACCATGTGCCTTGAGGTTCTAGTCCATGTTCGTCTAAGCCATGATGTTGGGTTGGGGATGTTTTCCCTTAGCTGGTAGGCGTGGTCATGTTGCGTCGGGTAGGTAGTCGTCCTCCTTTCTTTTCTGCGCATGTTTCGCCAGTTGTCTTTGTGCATGAGTGTGGTTTCATTGTAACCTGTTGCATGGACGGGGTGCTTGCATTCGTCATCAATGGTGAGGTTAAATTGTTGTTGTCATCGCCTTCTTGCCTCTTATCTCTTGAAATAAAAAGGAAAAATAAAACAAAACAAAAAAAAATTTGCTCCGCTTGTTGGCGTAACGATGGGGTCGTTACAATATTGATGGTAGGCCTTGATTGGTGGTACTAGTTTAGTATATTTTCTCATGGCCCATTGGTTCAAAAGGACCTTAAATGTATTACTCTTCTTGGAGTTTAAATGATTTAGATTTGTGTGCACTTCTCTAGTTTGAGGACCATAGTGAGGATTGAAGTGATGACCAGATTCTAACAGAATATGTTAGTTGTTTTATTTGTTGCAATGGAATATGTTAGTTTTATTTTCTATGCAAAGTGAGAAAGATTTGAAGAGCTTGTGTTCTTGTGAGTTTTTAATAAAGGACCTCTCAATTTTTTTTAGAACAGGGTAACATGACCAAAGAGCTTATGTTTCTTAACTAATGTAGCTAGCTATGTATGTCACCAAGAATACTATTATTAGGTTGTGATTATAGTTTAGGTACTTGCAAGATGAAATAGGTCAACTATTCATTCAATATCTACATTGCTTTCCTATACAACAAGAAAATACAAGGAACTATGTATTTCCATAGATGGAAGTATGTCAATAGAATGATTAAGTATCTAGACTCATTTTCTAACAAGTACAACAGGCTATGTATTTTAACACGTATAATCATATAGAATTTTTTTAGTCATTACATATATGAAATGATGGTCAAAAGAAATTGTATCTTCAATGAATCAAGTAGTAGATCAAATGAGTAGTTGTGTGAAAGAGCTTAGTCTATGAGATTTCAAAAGTAGATAGAGATGTTGATGAAGACTAAACCACAGAGAGATGACAAAGATGAGAGATCAAATCCAAATACTCCTTAAGGGTGTTGGAGTAATGAACTCCTACTTTCTTTTGTTTAGTGTGAGATTCTATTATTGAGGAGTCTACTAGATCTACTTGGTTATGAGATATTTTCTCCAACTATTAAATCATATTTATGTGTGTAGTTGAGATATTCCCTCATCATTTTTTTGTGTAGTTGAGAAAACTTCATGTATAAATATATGATTGATTAAATAACTAGCACAACCACAATCATGTGGTTGATTAACGTCGAAAGGCTTATTTCATTCCCACAATCTCAAAGAAGACATAAAAATGAAGCAACGGAACTTGAAAATGATAAGAGCGTGGTCGTGCACAATATGCATCCTCCGTTTTCAATTAGCTAAGGCTTGATTCTGATCGCACTCTCTAATTCGAGCAAAAGTGAACTCTTGTGTTGCTTCAATACATAATCCATCGCTACCATGAGGTCGTCTTGTTTGGATATGAAGTCGATGGGAGGGCCGAGGTCATAGTGGGAGAACCAGTCCTCCATTATATTTCTCATTCTCAGATCGGGCAACACATCTTCTGGCTTTGTGGCAATCTTTTACCGACTTTCGATCATAGGTGATATGAGAGTCAGGGATTCTAATGGGATCCTACATGAATTTCTTTGAAATCGGACAGAAAAACTATGTCGCTATCCGCTTAGCTCGCCTTATCTCGCAGTAAAATATTAATCATATTAAGTAAATATGAAAAAGTAAACAAGGAAACATAAGCATTAAAAAATACAAGAATGTTATGAACATGAAATCTCATTCATTGATTTAGGAGGACGACTAAGAATATGCCAACATCTTCAATTGCTAGCCATAAGATTAGTTTTTATAATTAAAAGATCATTAATTGTGCCCATCTTCAATAGGTATATGCCTTTCGGCGTAATAAAAAATAGACTCTTCTATGGACTTATAATATGTTATAAAAATTTAATGATAATAAAATTTTATAATTTGTTTTTTATTATAGAGTTGTTAATTATAATTGAATTATCTATATAGTTTATATTATAGAATATCATTGATGTTCTTATCAAATTAAGATTATCACACTTTTTCATTAAAAACAAATCATAACAAAAAATAAAAATGATACATAAATAGCTCACCTACATGCATGTAGGAGTATTGACAAACACTATTGACCTTTCATGTATACTTTCCAATTCCCAACCCCATAAAACCAAATACCTCCTTAAGTTCATAAACTATCAATATTTTTACCTCCTTTAAACTATCAATATTTTTACCTCCTTCAAGCTCATAAACTATCAATATTTTTCACAATTAGGAAACAAATTTCTTCACTTGATTCTTCACACAAAGACCCCATGCATCAATCTTTGCATAATTTCCTTGTAAAACAAAATTTTTATGTTCTACCTAATCAAGTTTAATAGAATACATAAATAACTCACCTAGATGTAGGATTATTGACAAATATTAATGACCTTTCATGCATACTTTCCAAATCCCCCCGATAAAACCAAATACCTCCAAGCTCATAAACTATCAATATTTTTTACAATTAGGAAAATAAAATTCCATACTCCTTTATTGCCGACAACCTTGAGAACCACTATGCTCTCTCTAAACTCAAAACCCATGTTTTCACTCACTACAAGGAAAATACGTTTTAGTGAAGGTTATAGAGGAGGTTTCTAGTGCTACAAAATTGGAAAAAATTATCAAAATAACCTTCGTTATAACATCTTTTATCGATAGTGAACATTTTCATAGAAACTATAAAGAAATTTTATTATAAGTAAAAGAATATGGGCGGCTAGAGGTGTTAGAAAATGTTTACAAACCAGTGTGTTTGTATAAGTCGCAAGCTCTAGTGTGTACATACACCTACAACATTGGTGTTGTACATGTAAAGTCAAGCACCGGGGAAAGCACACTGGGAGAGTTAAAAATATTTAAGCACTTGGGATTTAGGCATAGGATGCATGAGTGCATTATTAATAAGAAGACAATGATTATATATAAAATAATATGCACTGGTGTTCTCTACAGGGAAAAACACCCCCGTGCATTGAAAATCAAAAGCATGAGTGCTTTGCAGTAACAAACAAACACTGATTCTTATCAATAACACAATAGCGATTGTGTGTCTCAACAACACATACGTACCCGTGCTTCATATAATATTAACGCACCGATGGCCAAATTTTTAATATAATTTTGTGGTATTAAATTAATATTTAAATTAGTGTTAATTTATTACATAAAAACATTGATGCAAATCTCATATGACATGCACGAGTGAGTTTTAATATTGAACGTGTCGATGAGATTAATAATTAAATTACACTGAGAAACATCGACCTTTGATAGTGCAATTATTGTTATTTTTTAATTCCATTATTTATCCAAAAATTTACATATATCTTATATTTTGATAAGTGAATTTGGATATGAAGTTTGGATTAATTTTGTGTATCATCAGATTTTGCATCTCTTCATTATAATATTTAGTCATCCATATATTTAATCAACGATGTAACATTTCACAACAACATTGGACAACACAATAAAATAAATTAAAACATATTTTATTATACGAATAAGAGGGCCTTTGTCATACAAAATGGGACACTTATTGGTAATCTCTTGTCTTTCAATTGGGACACTATGTCCATTACATTAAACAAAAATGTATGATTTTCACAGATAATTATTTCAAAAAAATACAATTGCATCTTGCATTGATATCCAAATATATTGGTCATCATCCTTCCCGAGAAGTGTTGTTAGTGCTTAAGCTACTTCCATTCCTTGGGTTATTTTGTTCAATGTTTGATTGATTGTCTCTATTGTTTTGTTCTTCTTGAAGTTCCATCTACAAACATAAAAGTAAATTGTACATTGGTGAGAATAATGAAAAATGAAATAAATAATATACATGAATATAAATATACCAATAATATGAAATAATATAATATATCAATGGTATGCATACCATTGCAATCCCATGGTATGCATACCATTGTGATACCATGGTATGCAATGGTATGCATACCATTGCATACCATGGTATGCATACCATTGTAACACCACTATATGCAATGCTATGCATACCATTGCAATAACATAGTAGGTATACTATTGGTATGCATGTCATTGCAATATCATGGTATGCATACCACTGCAATAGCATGGTATGCATACCATTACAATAGCATGGTATGCATACCATTATGATACTATGGTATGCAATGGTATGAAAGCCATTGCAATACCATGGTATACAATGGTATGCAAGCCATTGCAATACCATGGTATGCATACCATTGTGATACCATGGTATGCAATGCTATGCATACCATTGCAGTATCATGGTATGCATATAATTGGTATGCCTACCATTGAAATACCATGGTATGCATACCACTACAATACCAATGGTATGCATACTTGAGAATCCTTAAGAAAACTACCACTAAAACCCTAAGACAAGTAAAACCCTAAAAATAAACTATAAATGGTATGCATATCAATGGTATGAAATGGTATCATACCATGATATGCATAACATTGCAATACCATGGTATGCAATGGAAATGCCATGATATTCCATGGTGTGCATATGAATGGTATGCATACCATTGCAATAGCACAATATGCATACCATTGTGATAACACAATATGCAATGGTATTCATACAATCGGTATGCATACCATTGCAATACCATGTTATGCATACCATTGTGATACCATGGCATTGGAATGGTATGCATGCCATTCCAATACCATGGTATCACAATGGTATGCATACCATGGTATTGCAATGGTATGCACACCATTGAAATACCATGGTATGCATATCATTGAAATACCATCATATGCATACCATTGCAATACCATGGTATGCATACCATTGTAATACCAATGGTATGAATACTTGAGAATCCCTAAGAAAAATACCAATCAAAACTTAAGACAATTAATACCCTAAAAATAACCTATAAATGGTATGCATACCAATGGTTTGCAATGGTATGCATATCATTGTGATACCATGGTATGCATATCATTGCAATGTCATCGTATGCAATGGTATGCATACCAATGGTATGCAATGGTATGCGATGGTTTTCATACCAATAGTATGCATACATGAGAATCCATAAAACAAATACCATTAAAACCCTAAGACAACTAAATCCCTAAAAATAACCTATAAGTGGTATGCATACCAATGTTATGTAATGATATGTATACCAATGGTATTCAATGGTATGCATACGAATGATATGCTATACATGAGAATCCATAAGACAACTACCACTAAAACCCTAAGACAACTAAAACCCTAAAAATAGCCTATAAATGGTATGCATACCATTGCGATACCCTGGGATGCATACCATTGAAATACCATGGTATGCATACTTGAGAATCCAAAATACAACTATGACTAAAACCCTAAGCCAACTAGAAACTTAAAAATCACCTATAAATGGTATGCCATACTTGAGAATCCATAAGACAACTACCAGTAAAACCCTAAGACAACTAAAGCCCTAAAAGTAAGCTATAAATGGTATGCATACCATTGAAATACCATCGTATGCATACCATTGAAATACCATGGTATGGAATGGTATGCCATTCTTGAGAATCCCTAAGACAACTACCACTAAAACCCTAAAAATAACCTATAAATGGTATGCATTGCAATGTTATTCATTTCAATGGTATGCATACCATTGCGATACCATGGTATGTTGATACGTATTTAGGAGCGGAACAAACTTATTAATAGACTGAATATAATAAACACAGAGATATGAAGAATAACACAGATATCCAATGAACAATATCTTCTATTGAATAATGAAATAGACTGAAACTGTAAAACTACAGAACTAAAACACTTGCTCGAATGGTGGTAGCTATCTCTGAGAAGAGATGTGGTTGCTACGCATACCCGTATGAGAAAAATGGATTACAATGAGTCTTCAGAGGCCTTTTTGATATTTATCATGAATGAAAAAACCATGGACATCCAAAAACCTAACCCTTGGAGGTGAAAGGCCAAACGTCGTGTGGGCCCCCATGGTTAAGTTTGTACCTCAACTTCCTGGAATCATAAATTTTTCATACGACCTCTGTTTTAGGCGTGTGATAGCCCATTGGAAAGGTATTTCAGATAAATACACATTCTTCCATCAAACTCTGACTTTGTCTACAATTTGACTATGGAAAGACAAAAAAACAATGTTTAGGGCCCCAAAACATCCCTGGAAGTACAACAAGATTTGTTGAGATGAAAACATAGAAAATAAGCCTGTTGGATTAGGCAAGAGGCCATGAGTACCCACCTGGAGGATGTATCGGGATTAAGACAACCCCAAAAGTGTAGAACCCATAATTACAAAGAAGTACAAAATAACATGTTGAAGAAAAATGGACAACATGAGCCATTTGGAATAGGAGGGTGGCCACCAATATCGACCTGGATCAATCCTCCCCCCTTAGGAAGAAATGTTCTCCATTGCATTGAGTTCCCCCATCAGGTGAGAAAACTTCTCTTGGATTTGGCCCCGGGCGAGCCACTTTTCTTGGTGTAGGAGTTTCCCTGCCTTGACAACTCGATAAAGTTGGATCCTCTACTAGTGAGTGACCTTGACTTGTGTGTCCACTATCTGATCAGTGGATGCTTGTTCCATGCAGTCCGAGTTGAGCTTTGTTGGTGTCAGTTGTTTAATGGTATCTAAGGTGTCCAATAATGGTGGAGAATATGGCCGAAGGAGGTCCACATTGAACACTGGATGTAGGCCAAGGAAGGGTGGAATGTTGAGCTCAAAATCATTGCTACCCATAGCTTTGGTGATAGTGTAAAGACCATAGCGAAGTGGATGAAGCTTCTGATGGGGCCCTGTGAGATGCTCCTTTTGCAAATGTAACCAGAATTTGTTTTCAACCTGAAACTGGTGTGGTACCCTATGTTGATCATGTCGTTGCTTGTACTTAGCATTGGATTTCTACAAAATCTCCTCGACATGTTGGCGGATGTGTTAAATCTGCTCAATGAATCTGGTGGCTTCATCGATCGTAGATTGATCATGGGAAGCATCTATCTGTGTGGTGGCATAGGAAGTGCAACATCAATGGGTCCCAAGGGGTGGAATCCTAGACCCACCTGAAATGGGATATGGGTGGTGGAGCTATGGAAAACCATATTATAACTATGTTTAACATAGGGTAGAATCTCATCCCATGTACGTGGATGATTAGAATTTTACATGCACACGATGTGCACAATCATATGATTGCAGACCTTTTCATGGTTATCTATTTGGGAGTGGAAAGCAGTGTATTTTGTGAGCTTGGTGTCCAACAGTGACCAGAGGCTTGACCAAAATGTGTTGAGGAACCTTTTGTCCTGGTCGGAGATGATGGTCTGTGGTATCCCAAAGTGGAGCCACACTCGTTCGAAGAAGAGATTGGAAGTATCTACCACTATGATATTATTCTTACAGGCCGTGAGGATGGCCATCTTCAAAAACTGATCAATGACCACAAATACGCAGTCATTTCCTTGCTTGGAGGATGACAGGATAGACATGTAATCCATTGAGATGGATTCCCAAGGCTTGATGGGAATCATAAGAGGGGTGTATAAGCCTTGCTTCTTGATGGTTGGCTTGGAAATGGTATAGGTAGTGAAAGATATTATATACTTGCTAACGTCATGTCGAAGTTTTGGCCAGTGAAAAATTTTCTGAAGAATGGCCAGAGTTTTCTTGATGCCAAAATGTCCTGCCACCCGACTGTAGTGTGATTCCCAAATCATCTTTGCATGGTCTCTTGTAGGAACAAAAATATGGCCCGGGTGGCATAAGAGTCTGTCCTGGATGTGAAAATTGGTGATAGTCGTGCTTGTACCAAAGAGCTGATAGGTGGTGGTGAAGTATGAATCTTTCTAGTAAAGTTAGGGCCACTCAGGTGCTTCATGTCCATAGGAATGGAGAACAGTCCTGAGTGTAGCCACAGGAGGCCGACGAAGGAAGTCAATGACATGTTTTGAGATACCTTTCTTACACTTGATGTTGATATGGAACTGTTGCAGGTAGGTGGACCACTTTTGATGGTAGTCATTATGCAATTTCCCCTATGTTTGTATGAAATGCAGAGGCTTGTGATCAATGTGTATGATCATCTCTTTTCCCAAAATGTAATGTTTCCATTAACGATAGGCTTGTACAATGGAATACATTTCCTTATCATAGGTGGGGTATTTCCATACAATATTAGAGAGTTTCTCACTATGGTATGCCATTGGATGACCGTGTTGAGTGAGACCTACACCCACAACATAGTCAGATGCATCAATCTCAATCTTGAATGGTTGTTTCATATCAAGCAAGGAGATTACTGGACATGAGCACAAGCGATATTTAGATCATCGAATGCTCATTTTTTTTCCTTTCCCCACATGAACTTGGCCCTACCACCACCCTTGGTCAGTTTGCTGAGGGCCCATGAAATATGGGAGAATCCCAACATGAACCATCAGTAGAAGTTGGCTAGTCCCAAGAAGCTCTGAGGCTTGGTTAGTGTGGTCGGGGTTGACTAGTCACGGATGACTTGGATATTAGCTAGATCAACATTTACCCCATGCTCATCAACAATGCAGACCAAGTATTGGACCATGTTCATTCCAAAAGATAATTTTTGCAAGTTGGCATATAGATTATGTTGTCGGAGAGTGCTCAAAACCCGTTGAATATGTCTCATGTGTTGCTCCCACATTCTGTTGAAGATGAGGATGTCATCCAAATATACCAACATAAAGGATTTGGTGAAGGATCTAAATACGTCATCCATCAACCTCATGAAAGCGGTTGGTGCATTTTTTAAGACAAAGGGCATGACTAGCCATTCAAGGAGACCTTCTTTAGATTTCAAGGTTGTATTTCATACATTAGTTGGTTCGATGGGAACCTGGCAGTAGCCATACTTTAGGTCAATATTGTTGAATAACTTTCCCCCCTTGATTTGGTCAAGAAGGGAATCAATCGTGGGAATGGGGTATCGGTTCCTAATTGTAATTTTATTTAAGGCTATGTAATCAATGCACAGTCTCCATGTCCCATCCTTCTTCTGCAATAGTACAATTGGGATTTTGCAAGGGGAGGAGTTGGGTTTGATGTGCCCCTTTTGGAGATGCTCTTGGATCTGTCACCTAATTTCGTCATTTTCCATCAACAAGCAATGATAGACTGGTCGATTAGGTAGAGGTGTTTTGGGGGCAGATCAATTCGATTCTTCACTTGGAAATGTTTCGGTATCCCTGTAGCTAAGGATAATATGTCTTTGTATTCTTCCACGATCCCGTCCACTTGCTTCTATTGTAAAGAGAGGCTCTATGTAGAGGCCATGCATGTGGCGGCGACCTTGTGCTTACTGTGAGCACATATCACAAGGAAGACAAATTTCTCGGTCTGTGAGATGACCTTACTACATTTCTTAGCAGAGATTAAAGAAATAGAAGTAGGAGGCACTACCTCTGGTATCCTGTACAGTTGTCTAGCCAAACTAATAATAACATTGTGGGGTCTAGACTCATACACAACATGACGCTTCCAAAAATATGGTTGTCCTAAAAGAACATCACAAACGTCAAGGGGAGAAATATCACACAGTACCTCATCTTTAAAAGGCTTGATGTTGTAGGGAAGATGAGACTATTGGTTGGCACAAAGATCTCTTCCTTAGTGAAGCGATTCAATGGTATAGGGTTGCGGTTGCGTTGTCATTGGTAGGTCCAGTCGATTGATGAACTCTGTTGAAATCAGGTTCTTCGGACTCCCACTATCGACAATGAAATGAGGAAGAGCCCCCTTTACCCACATCTACGAGTGAAAGAGGCATTCTTCTTCCTCTGGTTCTTTTGTTTCACTTGGTCAGACTTTGGTGGTAGAAACAGTGGCACTAGGTTCAACATCGATAATCCTCTTTCCCCCTTCAGTATTTGATTCAGAATTAGAATCAACCTCTGAATCAAAAGCCTTTAGTTCGACCATGACTGGATGCTTGGAGCGACATTCTCCGGTGTTGTGCCAAGGGATTTTATGGTAGTCACACCATTTTCCTGTGTCCGTCTTCGTATTTTCATTTCCCTTCTTGTGTTGTGTCTTGGACTGGTTGTCCTAATGGATGCCATCTCGACTTGGTCCCTTGTTGCATGGATTGGGGTTGCCTTTTCCATGCTTCGACTGTGAGGGGTTTGCAGATCCAAACTCTTTCCTTTTCTGCTTAAATTTCTGATCGATATTGACCTCGTATCTATAAACCATGCTCAATGAGGCATTGTCCATAAACTCCTTTTTCTTTTTAATGTACCTATGCAAATAGTCGCGATATTTTAGCACCAGATCACACTCAAAGTATTTGATACTCAATTTTGTGCACATGGTATGGAAAATATTGGTGAAATCCGGTATTGTTTGGTCCCTCTCTTGATGTACGTTGGTCCATCTGCTGTAATGATTCTCGTAGCTTCCAAAATGGTAGTATTGTTCTTTAATGACATCCCAAAAGGAATCCCATGCAGGGGCCACCACAAACATTGCAGATTCCTCTACGACCCTTTTCACAGCATAAGTATCCCACCAGTGTTTAACATGGGGAACAACCTTGATGAGTGAAAAAGTGATCTTTTCCCTATCGAAAAAATTGTGGATCAAAAAATACCCTTTGAGAATATTAACCCATTTATCTACATCTCCATCTATTAGTCCTTCAAATAATGGAATATCAAAATTTACCTGTGCCTTGAAGGGGGTTGCATGGCCGCTTGATGAAGATGCTTCTCATATGGGAAGTCGTCAAAGGAATTGCACAAAGTTGTCCATCATTTCATTCATTTTTCACGCAAGGGATTCCTCGAGAAACATTTTAATAGGATCTCATGCTCCATCATATTTCTTTTCTTCCCCCATGGGTTGTTTTTGGGCTCGAAGTGACCGATATTGCAACAGCTCAATTGGTTCAAGTCCCAACTTCTTGTACCCAGATCTTGTCGGGGACATGCACAAAGAAAAATAAATGAAGAGAAAAATACTTTGATACCACTGATCCGGATTTAGGAGCAGAACAAATTTATTAATATACTTAATATAATAAACAAAGAGATATGAATAATAACATAGATATCCAGTGAACAATATCTTCTATTGAATAATGAAATAGGATGAAACTCTAAAAATGTAGAACTAAAACACTTGCTTGAATGGTGGTAGCTATCTCTGAGAAGAGATGTGGTTGTTACGTGCATCCGTCTAAGAAGAATGAACTACAATGAGACTCCATATCCCTTTTTTATATTACTCATGAATTCCAAAACCCTAGACATCCAAAAACCTAACCCTAAGGGGTGAAACGCCAAAAGTCATGTGGGCCCTATGGGTAAGTTGGTACCTCAACTTCCCAGGGTCATAACGTTTTCATACGACCTCTGTTTTAGGTGCATGATAGCCCATTGGAAAGATATTTCATAGAACTACACATTCCTCCATCAAACTTTGGCTCCAATTATAGTTTGAGTGTAGGGAGCCAAAAAAATATTTTTTAGGTCCCCAAAATGACCCTCGAAGTACAACAAGATGTGCTCACATGAAAACATACAAAATAATCCAGTTGGATTAGGTGAGAGGCCATCAGTATCCACTTGGAGGATTTGTGGGTTCAAACATCCCCAGAAGTGTAGAACCCACAATTACAAAGAAGTACAAAATAATGTGCTGAACAAAAATGGACAAGAGGAGCTAGTTGGAATAGGTGGGTGGCCACCAATATCCACCTAGATCATATGCATACTATTGAAATAACACGGTATGCATACCAAAGTTATGAAATGGTATGCATACTTGAGAATCCCAAAGAGAACCACCACTAAAACCCTAGAAGACAACTAAAACCCTACAAATAACCTATAAATGGTATGCCTACAAATGGTATGTATACAACGATGTAACGACCTCCTCGTTACGACAACAACTCTGAGAATAGGTGCAATTTTTTTTGTGCGCACGTGTAGAAGTAACAAACACACTTGACTCTACGTCGCCACTCGACAACCAACAAGACGCAACCACGATGTTCAGCACAAGAAGACTGAAGGCACACAACGAGTAACTGCAACAATATACGACCATAGGCATAAGGCACACAACACAAACATTAAGACATACTGGGGGTGCACAGTAAGAACACAGAGGGAAGAATCCATGGTGTTAGGGTTACTATTTCTGCACAGGAAAGCAGGGCGTTTAGTCTTATGTCTTCTCGAAAGAAGATTAGACAGGCTCCTGGCTGACTGCTCAGGCAGAAACTAGTAACCCGACCTAGAACAAGATGCAAGCAAGTCGAACACAACAAGACGACCCCGACATATCACAGTGACAACAAGAAATAAACGCCCCTAGACATAAGACGTACAACTAGCAGCTGGAAGCAGAAAACGACACCAGGTATTAAGTACAGTACGGTCACAGATGGAGGAATCCAACAGTAGAGTTTACTATTTCTGCACAGAAAAGCAGGGCTTTTAGTCTTGTTTCTTCTCGAAAGAAGATTAGACAGGCTCCTGGCCGACTGCTCAGGCAGAAACTAGTAATTTATGTCAGGTGTGTCGCAAGAGTGGAAACCCTGCCTTTAAAGGGCCCAAGACTCTTGATACGACACTGGATTCTTTACACAAAAAAATCACACACACAGACATGTCTCCTAAGGCTACCAGGGGGTGTCTACATCCCACCCGACAACAGTCCCAACGCCCGGAGGGTTTATCAACCAAGTACAACTTTGTCTACAAGAACCAACACCCTCATTACAGACTTAGAAATCATATTGTACTTAATCAAGATTATTATACCGTAAATGTTTATTAATAACAGAAAAGTTACAATAACACTGCCATGAAATATTAAACACCTTCCATTTATATCACCTATCCGAACCATGATTCTATACTTACAATACCTCTTATATGCTACAACCCCAAAATTTCAGTGACCAAGATAAAAACATTTCAATAAACATGAGAAGCTCTCAATTCGATGTCATCTATGATCATAGGTTCCAATAATAATGCAATAACATCATATTTCCAAGTAACCTCATATTTGAAATTAACAATATAACATCATACCTAGAAATAACATCCTATTTAGAAGTAACATCATAGTTGAAAATTACAAA
>ML801053.1:199409-210871 GCA_009831015.1 Picea engelmannii
TGCACTCAACCATTCTCTAATTTTATATGGATCTCTTTGTTGAATCAATGAAGCATTTTGTATTTCCGTATATGAACAACATCAATATAAATGATCAATCTCAAACTAGAAAGATCATTGTTTATTATTATTTATTAATTAAATAACTTCTTGTCATTGTGTTTTTTTCCTAGAGACTGAACCAAAATAAGTTCTACATTTTGACAAGAATTAACAATAATGGAACATACCACAACATCTCCAATACATTATCCTAATATTGACTTGTGTGGATTCTCATATAATAGACATCATATTTAATTTGTAGTGTTGGATTTTTCTTGGAAACTCCCACCATATAATTAAACATTAATGTTTTTCAATGTTTATAAAAACACATATTTATTAGTCGTTCCCTATCTTTGGTTCACATCCATGTGTGTATTTTTTTATATTTGTTTTAATAAGTTTTAACAACACCATAAGTTATATGATGTTCTTTTACATAATTATTTTTAATGAACTTATTTATAATTATTTATTTATATAAAAAAAAATTGAAATTTTAATATATGTATAATTTTTCTATTTAATATGTAAAATAATTATATTTTTTTAAATTATTATAATTTTTTATGTTAATCTTCTAATTATAAATACAATTTTCATTTAATTAGATTTTTATGGAAAAAGTTGTTTAAAATGATTGTAAAAAATGATGAATGCTCTTTTATTAATTAGTGTCAGGTTAATTAATTAATGTAAGGTTAATGAGCATTTACAACTATTGAAATATCATATATGATTTATATTATTTAATATTTTATTAAATAAAAACATAAATTAATAATGACAATTTCGCAACAAATAAATGATATGTTTATTTTTATATAGACATATTATATGGCATCCATGCAAACTCAATTCACTTTGAATTTGCATTGGTTCCTCAAATTATAAAATTATAGCTTAATCTTAAAGTTGATTTTTTTTTGTTTTTAGGTATATTATAAAATTATTTATCTATTATTATATTATTAACTTTTTTTTTAATTAAAAAAAAAATATTAAATCTAAAAATAATTTTAAATTTTTAAAAATAAAATATTCAATAAAAATCACTTATCTTTCTTTTAATTAACAATAACCACTTATCATGATAATGATTATCCATCAATTACCTTTTCTCTTATTAATTATCCATCAGTGGCATCTCTTGTTAGTAATCATCTATCTTTATATCAGTGGCATCTCTTGTTAGTAATCATTTATCCTTATTAATCATCTATTGTTAATAAAAGAGAGTGGTCAATTAAAATTGATTGAATACACACCAAGTTTTTTTTTCCCAATGTCACGAAGATCTAATTCATTGAGCCTAGTTAGTTTAAATGTTTTATATGTTTTATATTTTGTTTTTTTTTTAGCATTTTTCAATTAACTTTATTAGAAATGTGGCTAGAAATTATTGGAAATGCAAACTTGAGTTATTGAGTTTGTACAATTTAAATGTCTTTTGAAATTTTCAAGATGTTGAATCCATTTATTCATTCAAAAATGCAATTTAAGTAATAGAAAATTGTGATTTTACCAACAATTATATACTAGATTCCTTTCAGTAAAAATCCAAAACTTAGAATGTTTAAACTTGTTTAAGTTTTCACTACAATCAATAACATTTTAACATATTTTCTATTAGAAAATTACTACAATAAACTTGATATATTAAGACATATGAGATTAAATATGAGATAACATTAAATACCATGTAATTAGCAAATAATTAACTTACTACCTTTTTATACATCTATCTATAAAATAGTGAATAATATTTATAGTCTGAACAACTCAAAGAAAAAAATATGCAACATATTAACAGCCTTATGTACGGTGGTGAGAAGCTACCTTTTTATCCATCCATCAATTAGATGGTGAATAACATTTATACTACAACATGTTAACAGCCTTATGTTCGTTGGTGAGCAGAGAATGGAACAGGTAACAAGTCTAAGATAGCACAGAACACGTAGATGTTAAATATAATGTAACCTCAACAGTCTGACTATACACTGCCAGCTGTACTGGACAGTTGTACTTTCTATTTTTGTCTTGCTTGAGCATATTTAGCTCAGCCATCTCCCATTGCATTGTAACATCTTCTCAGAACTTCTTCAGTACTTCTTGATACATTTCAATATACTGTTCTATTCTTTTCTCTCTGCATTTCTCTTTGCTTCACAATTTATCATGGTATCAGAGCTTCAGCAGTAAGCCTCTTTACACAGTCTGGAGAGAAACTCGATCCTCATAGCGCAGAGCTTCACGGATCTTGAGAGCACGCGACACAGTCTCTTTCAAAAGGTTTGGAGAGTCGTTCGTCATACTCTCGAAAGATTCTCGCAGGAAACTTCCACGAGGAAGCTGCCCACTTATGCGCTTAAAGATCAGCGTAAGAAGCTCATGCGACAAGGCAGAGCGTACTACGCTCGAAAGAACGAGGAAGCAGAGACCGAGAAAGAAGAAACTTTAAAGATTCTTGCACATTATTCAAGAATCGTCAAAGATTGACGAAGAAGAGCTGCAGAACGGAAGATTATTTAAAGAACTCAAAGAATTTGTTCAAATTCGTTAAAGATTGTTGCAGAAGGCAGCATCATTTAAATATTTTTGAAATTCACTCAAATATGTCAAAGATTGTAGCAGAGAATGAAGAATTCGTGAAATTATTTCAAATCTTTGAAAGATTCACAAATTGTTTCTTCCACAGGAGAAAACTCCATCAAATTCAATAAAGATCGCGTCTAATGTGCAAAGAACAGCCATCAAGGCCATAAGATTCATCTTGCGAACGGATCTGAAGCGGGAAACCAGTTATGAAGGGACGAAGAGAGCATGGAAGAGGCGAAAGCAGTTCATCTGTTTGATCTTCCGTAGAGGCCCGATAGTCGTTGGATCAACGAGAAAGTGCATGAGGTTTAATCCTCTAGAGCGCACAGGAGAACTTTTGACTTGAAAAGTCCCGACATCATCTGGACCGTCCATCAAGACACACGTGGCGAGATCTCGGCATTTCGTGACTCGCAGGTGTAAAGGTTAGAAGACATGTCATGAGAATTCGCGAATCGTGAAATCATGAGTCATTATGGACCATTGGATCAAGAAAGATTGTGAGTCGTTGATCTTATCCCATCGCAAAATCAGGAATCGGGAGTTGGACAAGCAAAAGATTGCACTCCAAAACTCCGATACGCGATATGGTGAAATCCCGAGAGGACCTGTGAGCCGTTCATCTCAGAGGACAAGTGGCAGCAGATTCGAGTGTCGTTAAATTGACATTTCAGAGTTCACGGTTTTGAAAGACCGTTGCAACAGGACTTCGAAACTCACAAAATCGCGATACGCGAAATAGCGATAAAGTCTCATGCGTCCATTTGAACAGACACGTGGCGTACATCGAGGAAACCATCGGCGTTTCGGCATTAGGGGTTTCAAGTTCACAGAGAAGTTGATCGCAAGTCACGATATCCCGAGGTTGAATCAGGACCGTCCATCTTTCTAGGACGCGTGGCATAAATCCGAGGACTCGGGAAAAGTCCTGAAAAGGAAAGAGCCCATCGGCATATCGGGATTCGACAAATCGCGAATCCCGAGGACAAGAAATCGGGTTTCTTTGTGGTGAAAACCCCGTAAACGATCGGAGCCGTCCATCTTGAGGAGACACGTGGACGAGATCGGGAGAGTCAATCGGCGCATCAGCGTTCGACGTTTCACAGATTCTAGAGACGAGACGTCTGGGACATATCCAATCGCGAAATCGCGAGGAGAGATCACGATCGTCCATCTGTTGGGACGCGTGGTGGAGATCAAAGCAATCGGGAAAAGTCCTGAAAGGACACCGCCATCGGTAAATCGGATATCAGGGAATCGAGGAGTTAGAAGAACTCATCATCAAAAGTTGCGAAATCCCGATTCGCGATATCCCGATAAGATCTGGGCCGTCAGATCACAAGAAGATCTGGACCGTTGAATTGTCCAAAGGTAATTTTTCACATTTCAGCGATCTAAAATGAAAAGAGCCGGATAAGCCCGTAGCGCTTTAACAGTAAGGCATGTGGTCACATTTCACCGTGACAAAGGCCAATTCAAGCCCGATAAGCTCCCTTCGGCCATCGACAAATCGGTAAATTGGCGATCGGAGGTAAATACAAAATTTTCCCTCTATTTTTTTTCTGAATTTTTTTTTCAAAAAAAAATATGTTGTCTAGCAACTTAGGACCAACTCAGGGTCCGATTCTACTGGGGAAGAACTATGAGTTTTGGTCTCTACGAATGAGGTCGTTCTTGTAAGCACAAGAGTGATGGGAACCAGTGGATCTTGGATATGCGGAACCGGATCCAGCCGCCCTCGCTGCCATGACAAATGCGCAGAGAAAGAGATATAGTTTTTATCTGTAGCAATTTATCCATGGAAGCATTGTAATAGTTTATATGCTTATTTGGGACAATCCAAGAGATATATAGAAAAACTAATCACTGCAACTCTAATATATGACTCTTCCCATTTTGAAATTTTGTACTCTCTAGCTTTTTTTCCGTGGCACAACCCCTTTTTTAATAAAAAAGTTATAATGGTTTCTATAAGAAAATAAAATAAAATTAACAAAAACTAAATTAAAACTAAACTTAAAATATTTAATTAAATATTATTTCAAAAATGGTTTTGAAATAATAATAAGGAAAACTGATATAAAACCATTATTTGAATTATTATAAATAAACCTAAGTTTTAGTTTTAGATTTTTTTGTGGAAAATTTAAACAATGTTACAACAACATCTAGGGTAGTTCATTGTTCAAATATCATCCCCCTTCTCATTAATTCTTTTTCTTCAACTCTACAAAAAAATGTGGTTACTTCCTCCACATTATTCATCAAGGTGGCTTTGGGTTCTTTTACACATGAACCCCCATTTTTCGTCACTTACTAATCTCTCCATTGGTATCACCACCAATAGTTTCAAGGCATCACCCACTAGTTATTTGGTTAGCATTTTCCAATTAAACATTAATACAATTAAAATGTTTATATGCCATGGCATGGAAATCATTAAACATGATTGATTACATACTCGGAAGGAAAGGGTATTACAATGACAAACCTTTCTTAGCTTATTTTCTTGAAAACAATAACCTTACAATAACTTTTGGATAGGAAGCAAATATGTATCCATAGGAATGTTAGAGATAATGTTTACAGTTGTTGTAACTGTGAGTTTCTAGGTTACCTATGACTGTTGTAACTATGATTTTCTAGGTTTACTATTTTTAGCGAATCAGATCCACTTTCTTAGGATCTAGATTGCTAGGAGTCAGTGATCTGCATGCTATATATGTAACCTCCATTTGTCTATTAAGGAATACAAAAACTATTCTTTGTGTGTGTATCTTGTGCAATGGCTTCCCTCTCAATTTCTAATTTGGTATCAGAGCAAGGACTGCCCTGACTCTCTCACGAGAGGGGTTGGAAGATGAGAGAAGAGTGATAAGTCGATGCCGTTGTAGGAGTAGATTAGCTTACAGGGTTTGAATTTCTAAATTTTCTGTGTGTTTTGTGAGATTGTTGCAGGAGACCGCCAAAAAAGCGTCCAAGTGTTGCAAAAGGAGTCGTTAATCGATCGTCCAGTTAAAACACTGCCATATCAATCTATTCTGAAGCTGCCATTCTCAGAAAAAGATGTCACTAGTGTATATTTCTTTGTTGAATGTGAAAGAGTTCAAACAACCACCAACAGTAAATTTCTTGAGGAGTTTTGCAGCGAAATCTTTATTAGAAGAAGGGTGATTTTTTCCTATTATCACGAGTTCAGATCGGATCTGGAGTGACTCCATCTCGTTGTCTATTAAATATTGTTCGTTCAAGAGAGGATTGGAGGATATACGCTACATCAACAAATTACAAAAATCAGTCAGAAGGAGAGTCGTTATATCATCTTCGACGCCACCTGTTAGGAGGAAACTGTTGGAGTTTGAATCACTGCCACTACCCAAGAGGGGAACCATTGTTGAAGGCACTACCTGTGTTGGAGGGTTTGAGATCACAATCTATTTTCTTTGATTCACTTTATCAAAAATGTAATTGAGCCAGAATGAGGTGCATGAGAACTAAGATGGGCAAGTCTTTGTAATTTCAAGGGGGAAACTACTTTATTTTCACTATCATTAGTTTTTGAATTATCGTGATTATGTTTGATTTCTTTGCTTGTAAATGAACCATAAAGAACCAAATATAGAACAGAGTGATGTAATTCAATCTTGTAGTTCTTGAGTGCTTTGGTGCTATAAGAATGCATTACTAGTTTGAGTATGTCAGCAATTCTGTTAAATGCTAGAAGGTCTTGTTGTACTTTGGTGTTCCAAGATAATCAATTACGGGTTATCATTGTGTTGGTAAGTGTGTGTAAAAGGGTCATTTTGTAAGATCGATTATTGAATATTTCAGCATCGAGACTATTCTTCGGGGTAGTTTAGAATCATCGGTCCTATAGATACTTCAAAGATGGTCAGAAGCGGTTGTATGAAGTGGTAGCTCGAAGATGATGGAGAGAAAGAGTGTGTCTATGAAGTTCAAAGATGGTTGTAATTGCCTATGAGGATCAGTGAGACAGACATGAAAAAAAATTTGTTGTAACCTTTTGTTATGTTTTGTAATTTGTGATTGTGATATTTGTAATGTAAGCATTAAGGGAGGGTGTTAGAGATAATGTTTACAGTTGTTGTAACTATGAGTTTCTAGGTTAACTATGATTTTTGTAACTATGAGTTTCTAGGCTTACTATTTTTAGCTAATCAGATCCACTTTCTTAAGATCTAGATTGCTAGGAGTCAGTCATCTGCATGCTATATATGTAACCTCCATTTTTCTATTAAGGAATACATAAACTATTCTTTGTGTGTGAATCTTGTGCAATGGCTTCCCTCTCGATTTCTAATTAGGAAGCATGTATATGGCCAACAACAAAACAAAAGTTGTAGTAGAAAACAAAGTATTTATAGTTTGATTTCTATGTCCAACTATAACCATCACACGGAAACAGCCTTAACCAAAGCACTATGAAAGGTTTCGATGGTTTTAGACATTATGATATTCAAGAGGTAAGTTGCACATTCCCAACCAAGCATTGAAGACAAAGAATTGATATTCAAGAGGTAGGTTGCACATTCCCAACCAAGGACCGAAGACAATGAATTGATATTCAAGTGGAAGATTTCACATTCCCAACCAACTACTAAAGACAATGAATTGATATATAGATTAAATATGTTTTCCACAAAGACAAGCTAAAAACCCCTTGATACCTCCATTAATTAGCAACATGGTGATTAAGAAAAAAGTAAACCCTTAGATTTAGAAGATATCTTTGTAAAATATCAATTATAAGAAATAAAATGTCATAGTATCAAACCATTCAATACAATGTCTCTATCTTAACCAAAAAAAAAAAGTTTTTATTAGCTCTTTATAAGTTTCTATTAGCTCTTTTCGTTAATCTTGATTTATTTTAAAGTTTATTAATTTATATTTACATTTATTCTCCTTAGGCATAGAAAAGCTACCAAGTAGTGGTAGCGCTTGTTTTTTAATTGACTAATAAAACACAAGGGAGAAATACCTTATTTGTTACAAAGAGATGATGAGATGTGATGTCCACTAGCACCCAGTTTTCTGCTAATCGTTCCATTATCTCTATTTATATGAAAAAAGACTAGCTGCAAGGCAGCATGTCCCTCGCTTTTTTGTGGGGGGTCGATAAAACTGGGTAGGAGAAAAGAGCATCGTAATGTGTAGCAGGCATCGGTAGCACATCGATAGCAAGCACTAGGATATATCATGTAATTCATTCTAGATTTAGTATCAAGAGTTACAATAAGACAGTTTGATTTTTATTAAAATTATTAATATGAAAACTTCCATGAATTATTTCAAACACTTTCATTCGCCATTTAAAAATAGGATAACTATGGCCAATCCTATCTTTATTACATGCCTATTACAAATCCTTTCAATCCTCTCTTTACCAGATAATTTTGATGAAAGAGAAAGACTGGCCTATTTGTTGTTTTCATCAATCCTATCCTTACTATATACCTTTGATGAAAGAGAACGACTATCTGCTTTGTTGTTTTCATAATGTTTTAAAGTGTCGGCGGATCTTTTCATACAGACGGACATAATATGCACTTATGGCCGTTCAAAGCATAAATCGCCACACTTTTTCTCCACTTTCTCCTCCCTAAAATAAAAATTTGCAGCACATAGTGAATGATTGAGTTGGGAATAAGAACTTCAACTTTTATCCATGGTGTTTGACCGTATGATCCTCGGTGGAGATTCCATTTATTAATTTCCACACCATATTTCGTGCCAAAGTAGCCTAACGAATCAAGTCACATCAAAGGCTACTTTTGATTTCAATGGGCAGGCTTAGATTGTCAGCTTATTGCGCCGCGACAACAGGCCATTTCAATTCTTTCTTGCTTGCATCATGGCCATCACAAAACCAGCTTTCTTCTTGTTTTGCAGCTTCGGTGCGCGAATATGGTGGTCATCATATTCCCCAGTCCTGCGTTATGTTGCATCAGCTGCGTCCATCAATCTAAACTCGCCATCGACGGTATTGCATAATCACTCACACCATATTGGAATATTATTTTACAGTGACAATGAATTTATCGTATCTGTTATATAATTACGCTGAAAGGTGTACATCTATTGATCATGGGCACATTTAATAGGTTTTTAGTGCTTAATCAGTTTTGTATGGACAAGACTAAATATTGATGGAATATTCTTAGTAGTCCCAATAAATCAATGGTTGTGATTTCAACCACTAACTTTTTCACTATTATTAAGACATCACTTTACATGTTTATTTTTTTACTTTTACTTAATCATATTTAAAATTTACTATGGTAGTTAGCTGATTGCCACATATGAGTGATTAGGGTTTCATTTTCTACACCAACCTAAACCTTTGACCTTCACCAACCACATTTTGGACATACTACTTCCTTCCAGCCAACTCTTTTGAACTCTTTCCATCTTTACAAGCCACGCATTTGTGGCTGTGGTAGTTACTTCGATATTATTAATATGAATGCCATTGAGAGGCCTCAATACGGGTCATTTGCCGATAGGCTTTATGGCGGGAATGTGGGATCGGTCAATTTGGATCTCTGCATTAATGATATTGGGTCATTTGCCGATAGGCTTTATGGCGGGAATGTGGGAGCGGTCAATTTGGATCTCTGCATTAATGATATTGGGTGGAACCCATTCTATTTAAGTTGATATCTTTAGGTTACTTTTTGTCGAAATCTGTGAGAAATTGTTATTGTTAGATTCTTAGAGTAAAAACTATTTCGAGGAGAAAACCATGTGAAGAACAGTTAAACAATGGCACTATAAATGTGACGTAGTTTTCATGTGGAAATTCTAGATTTTACGATTAAGACCATGTTTCATATTACAATAATTCCAGATTTAAAAAAAAAACAATGAAATGATATGTGTATGACGATCCATAGAAATTGCAGATCAGATATAGAGACCCCAAATTATGCAACAAGTTGGAGGCGACGATAGTGGTTACGGAACTCACACAGAACAACCAAACAGATTTTGTTGTAACCAGCAGCACATTCTCAAGCCTGGCACTAGAAGATAATGGCCCTCAGCTTTTTTTAAGGCCGATTAGATATTAAATACAAACGGTAAACCGAGCATTACCCTAGTCAGCTTGTTACACATCCAACCCGGGTAGGGGGTTAACATATAATTAACTAGGACAGCAGCAAAGTGGTAGGTGTTGTGGCTGGTGAATGCCTGAAGTTATTTGGACGGACAGTATTATGGTGAATTGAAAAAGTATTGACAGCTGAAACGCACATAAAGCTCAGGAAATCCAAAAGTTAATCTTAAATGTGGTAATTCCAAAGGTTAATCAGTTAAAAGTGGCAATCATATGGTAGTACAGTAATTTCTTAATATGATTAGGTAAATGTTAAAAAGTAAACAGGTTAATGATGCATTCAAAAATACAAGGAGGTTATGAAGAATAAATCACATTCATTGATTTGGGAGGACCACTAAGAATATTCCAGCATTTTCAATGGTTATCCATCAAATTAGAATTTTAGATTAAAAGATGATTAATTATGCCCATCTCCAATAGGTATACATCTTTCAACATAATAACTCTAAACATACATATCTGAAACTCATCTAGAACTGTGGACACGGTCCCTTGCGGACACGGTCCCTTGCGAGTACAATAGCAAGATTATGACGGTGAAGGTGGACGAAAGTAACCACTATCCTTACTATTTTGCTGTGCAGTTCTTATACGAAAGAGACCAGACAGACATAGTCGTGTGGATCTTGAGCATGTAATTAGTCCATGTTCTTAATTTATGAAACTGCATCTATAAAATTCGTAAGCGAACATTAAATACATGTGTTAATAAACCGATGGTGATAGGATAATTAATTGGTAATTTGTGATATTTTTGTAGGTGGCTCTCAGTGGCATTACATAACGCGCAACCATGTCGCAGTTTGGTACATAGAGAACCCACCACCAGAGGGTGCTCCGCAGTTTGGATTTCTGGTATTCAGCTATATACAATTAATACATTAAAGAATTTTTGTAATTTTTTGTGCTACTCACAACTCATACAATAAAGTATTACTAAAAAGTAAGGAATGCGCAACTTTGTTGCTAGTTTTATTTGTTGGTTTGTATCGTGGAGGTGATCAGTAGTTTTATTTGTTGGTTTGTAGTGTCGAGGTGATCATTATTCATTTTTATAAATAACTCTATTTATGGGCATCATGTATTTAAAAATAGAAGAAAGTGGATCCCTTTCATATTTTTAGATGTCTTCATGATCATAAAGTAATAGGATAGTTGTGTGATACAAGGTTTCTATAGAGACAAGGTACCCTGCATGCAAAATTCTCACCATCACCTAAGCCAAAAGATGTGTTTCTTAAATACTTTAATTAGCAAAGCTATAAGGGAAAATCTGAGCAACACATGACACAAGAAAAAGAATGTGTAAACAATTTTTTTTTAAGCAAGGGATAAACCACCTCTCAAATTGATTAAAGCCTTTGCAAAAGTAAAGAGACAAGAAAGCAGAACTCAAGGATCTACCTTATCATGTAATTCTAGAGATCTAGCATACAATGTTCTTACCATGCATACAAGGAGTAATTGGTAAAATAACCAAACATCTCATAAAGAAATTTAGTATTGATGTCTTTTTAAGGTCAAACAATATCATGAAGCTTTTAAGGTTTGCCAAATCTTTCATTCACAAGGAAAAACTTTAAGGATGAAAGTGTAGAAACTTTGGTGAATCTTACTAATTATTAAAATGCCAATCATAAAAAGTTTGGTGATATTTTTGTAAAAATATTCA
>ML801053.1:217814-230378 GCA_009831015.1 Picea engelmannii
ATATATATATATATATAAAATTAAATATGAGATAACATTAAATACCATGTAATGAGCAAATAATTAACTCACTACCTTTTTATACATCTATCTATAAAATAGTGAATAATATTTATAGTCTGAACAACTCAAACAAAAAAATACGAAACATGTTAACAGCCTTATGTACGCTGGTGAGCAGCTACCTTTTTATCCATCCATCTATTAGATGGTGAATAACATTTATACTGCAACATGTTAACAGCCTTATGTTCGCTGGTGAGCAGCGAATGGAACAGGTAACAAGTCTAAGATAGCACGGAACACGTAGACTGGATTCATTTCCCCGATTATATACTGAATTAAAATTTTAAGAAATTAATCTTGGCTTTTGTCAATCTTTACCACGAATTTTAAATACGCGAGAGGACATTGAACCATATTTGAAAGTGAAGTTACATAGTGTGTGAATAAAGTCAAATCACTAATTTGTCAATCTTTACCACGAATTTTAGATAGGCGAGAGCACATTGAACAATATTTGAAAGTGAAGTTACATAGTGTGTGAATAAATAAAATCAAATCACTGATAGTAAGGGAGTTATCACGTAGGTTTATGGTGGTGTAGGTTTCTGGCTATTAGTCTTTTCAGACCCTCTTTCTTGGTGTTTTTTTTCTGGTTTATTATGGAACTCGGTATTTATCTGCACCTTAGTTTATCTGCTAGAACCTTTTACTGGTCAGAATCCTTGTGCATCGAAACAGCTTCCTAGTAAGCTTTTTATCCCTTTTGGAAACTGGTTTGGGGCTTCCCATGACTCTCTCGTTTTAATAGTAGGTTTAATGCACATTGAGTGGTTCTTAAACGTATCTCTCCTGGTTTTCCGGTTTGCCCTGATCTTTGTCCTGTTTTCATTTACTATTATGTGGATCTGACAGTGGTGGAGTCCAGGTGGTTAGCAATGACTACAAGACTTCTTCCACTTGTCGAAGAGAACGTCAACAACATGCAGGAGGTGGCAGTTGATGAAGCTTGGCTGGACGCTAGTCTTTTCGACCATGTGGACTCGGCAGTTAGAAGCAACTATTCATTAACTCATCCATCAAATCCTGTGCATCGACCAATTACTTCTCCATCGGCTCTTAGTTCGGAGCACACTTTCTCATTACCCAACTATTCACAAAGGAACTCTGTTCTGTCGCCTATGTTTTCACTGTCTAATGGTAACCCGAGAGGAGGAACACAGGACACTGCATAGCTAGGGAAGATACAGTTAAAATCCATTGGTAATGTTTCCGAGAGACAAGATTTTTGTCGTAGGCCGTGGAAACCAAAGAAAGGGGTACATAAGATGGTCTTGGGCTCAGACATTGGTCTAGCCGAGACCTGTTCTTTAGCTCTTTGTGGGCTTGTTGGTAGGCTGTCGTATAAATATCTTTGTGATGTTTCTATCTCGGAGTGGGTGGATATTTTTTGGAGGAAGGAGTTGGGTTACTCACTAGAGAGAAGGTATTTGACTAAGGGATGGTATGGCTTCATTTGTAAAACTCTCGAAGACTCTGTGAGGTTAGACTCTGTGAGGTTACTGGCAAAGAGATGGGTGGTGGGTAGGAGCACTTTGATGATTAAGCGCTAGAGGGTGGCTTTTAATCCAGTGACCGAATATTTAGAAAAATGTCATTTGTGGGTGCTTCTTCCTAGTTTACCCCTGCACCTGTGGACGGTGGCGGCAATGGAAGCAATGGGTAACTCTCTTGGGTCTTTTGTCTCCTTAGATGATTCTATTATGAAGGTTCCTTCTAGGAAAATGGGAAAGATCATCGTGGAGTTAAACATCCATGAAGGATTACTGGAGTTATTGGAGATAGATTGGCAGGGGCGGAGATATGTGCAGAAGCTAGATTATCTTGGAATACCTTTTCACTGTAGCCTCTGCCATAAGACAAGTCAGCTAAGGAAAACTTGTAAGGGATGGGTGAAAGAGGAAATCTCATAAAAGACTGCTCTTCACAGGGACTGGAGAGAAGTTGATGAAGAGGTGAACTCATTCGAGATAGACTTGGATTACATGTAGAAGGAGGATTCTTCTTCTCCCGAGCTACTTGATACACTTTCCAATAAGTTGTCTCGCTTTTGTCCGACCCTTTATAATTCTTTAACCTTATTGGAAAAAGTTTTGCTAGATTCTTCCAGCTCGCCTGTTGTTTCTCAACATGTGGAATTAGTGGACTCAGGGGGTGATAGGGGGTTACCAGTTCAAAATTATTTGATTTCCCCTACCTCGACTTTTCTGCTAAACGACTTACAAGATTCTCTGAATACTACTATTAGTCCACCCTCATTTTCTTTTGACCAACCTTCCTTTCCAGTTGACTCTTTACCTTCTTCAGTTCCTGTGGAAGGTTTGACTTGTTCTTTAGCCCCTACCATTGCTGAAGTAGTTCACGGGGCATCAAATTCCTCAGTTGATAGGCCTGTCTTATCGGAGAACAAAGTATCTCGGGAGGGAGATTCTTAGCTTTCAGCAGTCCTTGATTCTCTTATCCCATACTTGTGGGACAATAGTGATTCGACTCCACTTCCGACTTATCTTGGGAATAGGGTGGTTAATCCATCTAGTATCATTAGTGGATTGGGTGAAGCGAGCCTTACAGGGATGGAATCGGTTAAAACCTATGCTTGGTCTCAGGGCCTGGGGATTGAGTACTCTCCCATAAAGACGAGAAGTACTAGACAAAATATGGAGGATACTGTCAACTCTCCTTCGGTAGTGGATCCTTCATCTTCTGAAAGTGGGGCGCTTAGAGCAGTGAAAGCCCTTGCTAGGGAGAAATGATGATTTGTCTGTCCTTAAATATCAGAGGGGTAGGTGGCTCCCTAAAGGCTGCCTCGTTCAGGCGTTCATTGAAATTAACACGTCATGATATAGTTTTTTTGCAGGAGACTCTAGTAAATGAACATAAATCTCGTGCTTTCATGATAAATTTTTGTCCTAAATGGGTTTTGTGTGTAGTTAACTCAATGGGGTCTTTTGGAGGATTGCTCGTTCCAGGGGACCCTTCGCTATTTGATTTGTGTATATTTCTAACTTGTAGTGGGATTCTTTTGTTAGGTCTTCATAAAGCCACCAGAAGGATTATCAACCTTCTAAATGTCTATGGCCCTTGTATGGAGAGAAAGGAATTCTGGAATAAGCTTGCAAACAATGGTCTTCTTTTACTTAGAAACTTGATGATAGAAGGTGACCTAAATTTTACTTTATCTTCTGGATAAATTTGGGGAGGAGTTGCTACTTTGGTCAGCTTAGCGATCTTTTTTAACTTGCTATTACAGGATCATAAGCTTTTGGATATTAAGCCAAATAAGATTGTACCGACTTGGAGGAATGGTCGTGTAGGCATGGATGCCATTGCAAAACGGTTGGATAGGTTTCTTATTTCAGAAGAGTTGTTGTTGGAGGTCAAACTGCATAGGACTTGGGTTGAATACCCATTCGTCTCTGATCATGCTCCCATCCTCTTGCGATTGGAGGATACTATTTTGTACAGACCTTACCCTTTTAAATTTCATGCTCAATCGTTATTGGAGAAGGAATTTAATGATCTAGTAAAAATTATGTGGACTGACCAGAAAAATATTCAAGAGAGTAACTATCAGAGAAGGTTTATTTGGAAATTAAAAGATTTAAAGTTATCTACTAAAAGGTGGGCAAAAGAGAAGAAAGCTAGGGACTCTCCACCTATGAAATCTTTAGAAGGTAATATAAATTTGATTTTACAAAGGACAGAAGGTGATAGATTATCACAGGAGGCAGAGACAAAGCTCATCTATCTAGAATCTGAGAGAAATAAATTATTGAAAGAGAAGGAAGAATGGTGGAGGATTAAGATTCGGGATATATGGGTTAAAAGTGGAGACAAGAATAATAAATTTTTCCATCAATTTTCCACTCAAAGGAGAAATAGTAAATTTATTTGGGAAATAGCCAAGAGTGAGGGGACTCTTCTAAATAATCAGAAAGATATAGTGACAAAATCTTTGAAATACTTTAAGAATGTTTTCATGTCTCCACCAAAAGTTATAACCGAAGATGAGATTGATGAGATCCGAGTGGTCAAAAACTATCCTAAAATGCTTGAAGAAAGGGAAGCGAAGGATTTATATAAGCCTGTTTCTTTGGTAGAACTGGAAGCTATCCTAAAGCTATTTAAAAAAGAAAAGATCCCCGGGCCCGATGGATGGACGGTTGAGCTATATCTACACTTCTTTGATATTATGGGCAAGGATATTTTGGCATTGGTGGAAGAGACTTGATTATCTGGTTGCATCTCAGGTAGTATCAACTCCACCTTTATAGCACTAGTTCCAAAAACAAACAAGACACAACAGTTCGGAGACTATAGGCACACATCTTTGCGTAATCTAGTGTATAAGGTGATTTCAAAGGTGATAGCAAACATAATCAAACCGATTTTATCTAAATTTCAATCAGAGGAATAGTTGGGTTTCTTAGGAGAGTGCTAGATACAAGACGCAATTGGCACTGCGCATGAGTGCATTCACAACATCAAGAAAAACAAGCAGAAATCACTCTTATTAAAGATGGATTTACAAAAGGCATATGATTGCATCAGTTGGGATTATCTCAGAATGGTACTTATTCAAGTTAGTTTTGGTCCTCTTATGACTAATTGGATCCTGGCCTGTGTAGACTCGACCTCTTTCACAATATTAGTTAATGGTGAGCCAACTAAATTTTTTAAAAGTGGATGTGGTCTTCGTTAGGGTTGCCCGCTTTCACCCTTGTTATTTATACTGGTTATGGAAATCTTGAGCCTTTTATTAAAAAATATCCAACATCAAGGAATTATAAGTGGTATCAAAGTTGTCAGATTCACTAAAATATTACACATTTTGTTTGTCAATGATATTCTTCTTTTGACAAACGATTCTATTATGGAATGGAAGGAAATTGAGAAAATTATGCAATTATTTTGTTCGGTCTCGGGATTAAAGGTTAATTTGACAAAATCAACTGTGCACTTCTCGGGGCTGGAAGAATAAGATTTATCAAATTTCAAATCTATTCTTCCATACAACTTTTCGGAGTTGTCGATTGGCTTCAAGTACTTAGGATTTTATCTGAAGTCATGGGTTCAAAAAGATATCGATTGGAGATGGATTCTTACAAAATTTGAGAGTAAATTACAGCAATAGAGTTATAGATGGCTTTCTCTGGGGGGAGGTATATTTTGTGCAAATCAGTTTTGGAAAGTCAACCCATTTATTGGCTTTCCCCGGCGGCAATTCCTACTTTGATCCTTCATAAATTAAGGAGCATTCTCTATAATTTTCTGTGGAGTGGGAATAGAGAAAAAAGAAGTTATCATCTTTGTAGGTGGGAGCTATTGGCTCAACCAAAAGAATGTGGAGGCTGGGGCTTACATAACATTTTTTCTTTTGGCAAGGCTTTGGCGGCATCGACTTTATGGAGAGTTATTACAAATACTGGTATTTGGCACAAAGTGTTAAAAGGGAAATAGTTACCCCACAATACATTGAGAAATCGGCTGAGATCGACAAATTTTCATTATCCCTTAGCATCAAGGATCTGGTCTAGCCTTATGAAATTGATGCACCTTATCACTAATTGGATTGGATGGAAGACTGGATCGGGACTTGAAGTGTCGCTGGGCAGGGATAGCATCCTGGGTCTTGGGCCCGGTTCCTATCTATCCACAAATCTTATAAATGCTCTCAAACAAAAAAACATCTCTTTACTAGCACAAGTTTGGTATCACTAAGGACAGATCTCCTCTTCATCCAATTGGAAAGATAGCATTGAGTTGGGATTGGTAGGGGACCTATCCATTGAATGGAGTAATTATTGTCAGGAACTTCAGGCTGCTGGATTAATACTCATAGGTGATGTTGATGTTTTGGTATGGACAAGGGAGGATTCTTTAGGTGTTATATCGGTTAAAAATTTATATGAAGCTATCCAAACAACTCAGAACCTCCCTTTGAATACCTGGTTGGAGAAATCGTCTGTGGAAATGGGATATTCCACTAAAGATCAAACTTTTTCTCTGGTTGGTTGTTAATAATAAAATAACGACATGAGATAATCTTCTTCATAGGGGTTGGAGTGGGCCAGGAAGATGTATTATGTGTAAAAAGGAGACGGAAGATGGTAATCATTTGTTCATAAATTGTTCTTTTACAAGGGCAGTTTGGGAAACTTTAAAGCGGCATTCAAAACACATATACTGTTGGAGTGGGAATAATCTTGATGAGTGTTTTTAAAATTGGACAGAGGCAAATTCAAGAAACCTGAGTCTAGCGACATTAACTTGTTGTAACATTTGGATTGCTAGAAATGAGTCCATTTTCGAGGGGAAGATGCCATTTGTCTCTTCAGTAGTTATCAAAAATTTTAGCATCTATAAGAAGTCGGATATAAAGCAACAAAAAATCCGTGTTGTTACATGTATGAGTTCTGATTTCATAGATTATCCTGTAGCTTTTTTTGATGGTGCAGCCCAAGGAGATGGAAGATGTTGTGGAGTGGGTGGGATTATTAAATTCTCGGCATGTTTAACTTAAAAGTGGTATATGAAATGTGGTCAGGGTACAAATACAAAGGCGGAGTTAATGGGAGCTTGGGAAACCTTACATATAGACAAGTATCATGACATTGAAAAGATTCAGGTTTTTGGTGATTCCTTGGTTATTATCAACTGGTTAAGTAATAAAGGAAATATCAGAGTATGTGCTTTGAAAGGATGGAAAAGGAGGATTACTATATTAAAGGAAAACTTCAATGACATAAACTTCCATCATATACATCGTGAGTTCAACAGAGCCGCTAATGATCAATCCAAAAAATCTCTATCCGAACCTGAAGGAATTATGGTGATCTATAAGTGGATTGATGGAAGAGAGAACTCTTCAAATACCAACCATATTTACTGATGAAGGTTTTTGTACGGGTGTATCTATCTGATATTTCCATTTCTGTTGTTTTCTCAAAGTCTCTTTAGTTTTTTTGTTCACTTCCTTTCTGGATTAGTATGGGATGTAATACTCTTTTATGAGTCATGTTTTGATTAGTGTCTTTTTTGTTTAGTATTGAAGAATATTTACTTCTGCTCCTAGTTTGGACAGTATCTTTGAGAAGTATCGTTGAACATTATTTTTGAGATATTTCATATAGCGACTGGAGAAGCGAGTTGTAAAAAATTATATATCTATAATATAATTGTGTTAATTTTCTTTTCTAGAAAAAAGGGAGTTATCATGTACCTTTGAACGCTCAATTTCCACCACGAAACTGCAAAGGAATGACCGTATGTTCATGCCATAATGAAATTCATATTGTTATAAAATTCACAGTGTTATTGATTGATTTGTGGATTCATCTTTACAATGCATAATGCATAGCTTGTAAAACTTTATAATGAAATATTCATTGATCTATAACTAGCAACAATCATTTTATAAAAATGGTTGATATAAGTTTATCAACTCTATTAGTTTGTAAAGGTGGAAAATGGGACAGATTGGTATATATCAACTACTTTTATAAAATGGTTACATGAACTGGGGACAACCATTAATATATTAATTAAATATTACATTAATATAATATATATGTATAAATTAAATTATTAATTTACATTAGTGTATAATGTAGAGTATTGATTGATTGATACATTAATAATGTGATGTATTAATTAATTAATACACTCCTAAAGCAATACATGAATAAAGTAGTAATACAGAGACCTTAATGTATTTGGTAATACATTAATATATTATTGTAGTGTATTAATTAAAATACTAACCAATTGATATATAATATAACATATTAAATTACCAATACATTAATAATGTAATGATACATTAATGTATTAATGTAATGTATAAATTAAATAATTGACATTATTAATTAATACATTGCTAAAGTAGCAATACATTAATAATGTATAACTATATAATACATTCATAAAGTATTATTACATTAAAAATTATCAATACACCAATACAGTAATACATTATAAATACATTATTAAAGTGTTAATACATTAAAAATGCATTATTACAATAATGCTTTAAAATATTAGTTAATTAATTAATACATTGATAAAATATTATTAACTAAATTATTATTATAGTAATAAGGTATTAATAATTAATCCATTCATAAAGCATTCATAAATAAAGTATTAAAGTATCTAAAAGTACATTAATACATTAAAGTAATGACTATTAATAGTAAATTAATAAAGTAAAAATACATTGATAATACGTTTTTTACATGAATATACATTAAAGTATTAATACATTAATAAATTAATAATAAGAACAGGTGTTTCTTCTTAAGAGGTCACAAGTTCAAATCCAGAGGGGGGTAGGGTATGTATACCTCCGTAGACTTTACCAGTCAAATCGTTGGGTAGAGGGGGGTCCCTTGTCCCACAAACAAGGGGGTCTCATACACCAATTTGGTGTGGTGGCTTGGTCGTGACCTTAAAAATAGATTATTATTATTGTTATTATTAATACATTAATAAAATAAGAATATAATATTTTTAAAGGAGATTCAGAACAACCTTCACTTGGTTGATTGTGGTTCACCATGATTAATGGTTGTTAACCATGGTTGACCATGAACATCATTGGTTTATTGTGGTTTACCATGATTAATAGTTGTTAACCATAGTTGACGATGGTTGACCATGACTATAGTTGGTATTGGTCCTGTTGACCTTAACCGTGACAATGGTTGATCCCTACCTTGATTATGGTTGACTGTAGTTGACCATGACCATGCATGAAGATGATTAGTAGATTTATAAATAAAAATATCAATATAAATAATAATGAAATGTTTATGAAATGGTTGACCATGGATGACCACATTGACCATGACCATGGTTGATTATGATAAACTACGGTTGACTATGGTAGACAATGACTCCATGGTTGACCATGATTGTGAATATGGTTGACCATGACCATGGTTAACTATGGTATAACATGATTATGGTTTCTTATGTTTGACCATAACAATGACCATGACCATGCTTAAATCTATTACACCTTGGTTTACTTTGGTTGACGATGGTTGATTATGGTTAAATATGGTTGATCTTGATTGAAGATGACTATAGTTAATTGTGGTTGACCTTGGTTTACCATGACCATGCATAATTATGGTTGACTATGACCATGGTTAACTAAAAAAGAACTTCTTAGACTTTGGTTTACTATAGTTGACTATGGTTGGCCATGGTTATGCATTACCATGACCATGGTTGATTTTGGTTGACCTTGACTATGGTTGAACATGGTTGACAATGGTTAACCATGGTTGACAATTATTGTCCATGACACTAACCATGATCATGATTAACTTTGCTAGACCTCAGTTGACTTTGGTTTAATATGGTTGGCTATGGTTGACTATGGTTGAGCATAACGTTCACTATGGTTGACTGTGGTTGACCATGGTTGACAATGATTATCCATGTTTGATAGTTGTTGTCCATAGATTACAATGGATGACCATGACCATGGTTGACCATGACTATGGATGACATTCACCATGTTTGACCTTAACTATGACTATGTTTGACCATTACTTTAACTATGGTAAACTATTATTGATCACGACCAAGCGTATCGTCTACTATGGTTGACCTTGACCACGGTTGACTATGCTTAACTATGGTTGAGATTGATGTGGAACAAAGTTGACTATGGTTGATCATGGTTGATTATGGTTGACCATGACCATGGCTCACTATGGTGAATCGAGGATGAGTATGATTAACCATGCCCATGGTAACCTTCATAGACCATGTGGAGTTGATTATGGTGGGTCATGTTGATTATGCTTAACCATGGTTTATTATGACACTATCACATTCCAATGTTCATCAAGTTTTGTTCGTCACATGACATCGTAAGGTTATGGTCATTACATTGAAAAGTAGAGTTTTTGTTTGTGACATAATGGAATTGGAATAGGTATGTCACATTCCGAAAATGGGTTATGTTCATCACATTACGATGCGAGAAATGCTCGTCTCATTGCAATGTTGATATATGTTTGAAAAATTGAGACTTTGGGTGTGTATATCACATTGTGACAATGGGCTACATTTGTCACATTGTGACATCAGTATATTTGCATTGGATTGCAGCATGAGGATATGTTTGACACATTATGACGGCAAGTATATGCTCATCAAATTGTGATGATGGGGATATGTTTCTCATATTGCGATGTTACATTATTCGTCATATTGTAATGTTACTATGTTCGTCACATTACAATGATGCGCATATATGGTTATCACATTGTGATGACATGGATATGTCTGTCACATTGAGACGATGCATAGTTTGTTAGATTGTGACGTTACTATGTTCATGACATTGTGACATTACTAGATTTGTCCCATTGCAACATTACTATGTTCGTCACATTGCAACATTCAATTTTGTTCGTCGAATTGCAACATGGAGTTATGTTCATCACATGAAAAGGTTGGTTTTTGGTCAACATATTACCAAAATGTGTGTACATCACATTGGATAATGGGCTATGTTCATCACATGTGACGTTAAAAAGTGTTTGTCACATTGTGGCGTTAGTGTATTTGCCTCACATTGCAACATCAGGATATGTTTGACACATTATGAGTATATCGATATGTTCATCACTTTGTGATGAAAGGGATATGTTTGTCATATTGTGATGTTACACTATTCATTGGATTGTGATGTTACTATGTTCATCATGTTGTGATGACATAGATATGCTCATCACGTTGTTGGAAATATTGTCATTGATGGCAAAGGATGAGGAAAAGGAGGAAGAAGACCTTTCTGTTAGAAAATCAGTGTATGGTTGAGTTTTGGATGGTCGCGTATGATTGTTGCAGAGCGTCGCTGACAGTCGTCAGATCTGCAAAAGATGCGAGGGAGATAAGCCATCGGAGAATCGGGGATCGGGACTTTGAAATGTCCAATTCATTCGACAACGAAAACCCCAAAATCGTGATATGCGATTTCGTGACTTGATCGCAGTCGTTAAAGAAAGCATGAGATATGGATAGTTGATTTGCTTCATCGGAGAATCGGGAATCGGAGTTTCGTGAGTTCAGTGAACAATTGCATCACACATCGCGAAATCACGATATGCGATTTCCCGATAAGGCAGATAGCGTGTGGGCCACTCTAGAGGACAGGTGGCAGGTGGAGAAAGGCTTCATCGAAGAATCGGGAATCGGAATTTGGCGAGTCCCGTGAACAAGTGCATCAGAAATCGTGAAATCGTGATACACGATTTCTCGATAAAGCAAATAGCGTGTGGCCCACCCTGGAGGACAGGTGGCAGGTCAAAGGCCCGTTGGAGGACCAGCATATCGGGAATTGGCAAATCGGTATTCCCGTGAATGAAGGATCGGGAAATCCCTAAAGGAAACCCCGACGCAGAATCTCAGTCGTCCATCTGGAAGGACGTGTGGCAAAGGATTGGGCACCGTCGGCACTTTGTCAATCGGGAAATCAGAGATCCCGGTGACAAGGGATTTGTGCAGTGTGAAATTGCGATCATTGAAACCCCGATCAGTGGGGAACAACTCTCAGCACAACAAAGAAGGAGGACAGCGGCGTAGTGGAGTAGAACTGTCAGCGTAAAGGAGCGTCGGGATTTGGAAGATCGGGAATCACGCGGGTGTATGCATTGAGGCATCACAAACCCTGTAGCCCCGACGGGGTAAGGTTTTGGTCATGGTGTGACGGTCACGTTGACTGGGAGCTAAGCTCAGGAGGGCTAGCGTATGGAATGCCGAAACCCGATTTAAAAATGTGCGCATAGGTTTAATTCAAATTCTTGATTTCCCCCGAGCAATAAATATGGGACCCGATGAGCGTTGAACGGGTCCTGGATCCATGGGTTTAAGAAGGGGTCGATGCCCTTTCTACAAGTGATCCGAAGAAGAAGCAAAGCAGGACGGTAAGGACGGTAAGGACGGTGATAGGTTGCAGGGGTCCCTTCTGGAGGATGTGGAGGCCATTTTCTGACAGTAGACACATCTACAGGTCGCTGAGGTCATTTGGGCAGGTGGCAAAACTACAATGAATCACGGTAAGTTACAATAGATCTAAACTGATCAGCAACACATATTGTTACTGATCAATACGGGTCATTCACATTAAAGAGTTAGGATCTCTGACGAAGGATGTTGAATGCATATTGAAGTCTGGTTTATTGTTGATACTCTAAAGTTTTGGGCAAAATATGGTTGCTGACAAATGTACAAAGGGTTGAAACTGCCTGATCCAGTGTGAAAATTAATGAAACGTGGTCAACAGTGATTCTGAGGGTTTAACCCTTCAGTAGAAGCATCCTACCAGTAGAAACTGGTGCTATCTTTAGGGGGTTGAAGCTCCCTTCCAGGAAAGGCTGGTAAACGAGAGAAGGTTGTAGCCTTCTACAGGTAGAAGCCTGCGTACTAGTATGAGTCTGCACTAGTACATTGTTGTAGAATGTTTTCTTAATAATAATC
>ML801053.1:236179-246880 GCA_009831015.1 Picea engelmannii
GCATTCCAAGACCAAGCACATTCCCATCAAATATCACTTCTTACGAGAACAGGTGCTTGAGAAAAAGGTGAAATTGGAGTATGTTCCCTCCAAAGAACAAGTTGTTGATATCTTTACTAAACCTCTACCCAGGGAAGCGTTCGAATATCTCCGACAAAAACTGGGAGTAGTCTCTGCCATGCAGAGGATCAGGTCTAATTAAGTACAGAAACCTCAATTGGTTGTAAGGTGTTGATGAGCATCTCTAAATGCTCTGGCTAAGGGGGAGCATTGATCATATGCAAAGGCTTATCAAGAAGATATAGCATGGTCTCAGGGGGAGCATGGTGTTGTCCATTCTTTGCCATTGATGTCAAAGGGGGAGGAAAAAGACAAGAGGAAGAGTATTGCAGACAGAGGAAGAGTATTGCCGAGGAAGAGTATTGCAGATAGAAGAAGAGTATTGCCATCAATGACAAAGGGGGAGATTGTTGGAAATATTGTCATTGATGGCAAAGGATGAGGCAAAGGAGGAAGAAGAGCTTTCTGTTAGAAAATCAGTGTATGGTTGAGTTTTGGATGGGCGCGTATGATTGTTGCAGAGCGCCGCTGACAGTCGTCAGATCTGCAAAAGATGCGAGGGAGATAAGTCAATGGAGAATCGGGGATCGGGACTTTGAAATGTCCAATTCATTCGACAACGAAAACCCCGAAATTGTGATATGCGATTTCGCGACTTGATCGCAGTTGTTAAAGCAAGCATGAGATATGGACCGTTGATTTGCTTCATCGGAGAATCAGGAATCAGAATTTCGTGAGTTCATTGAACAATTGCATCACACATCGTGAAATCGCGATATGCGATTTCCCGATAAGGCAGATAGCGTGTGGGCCACTCTGGAGGATAGGTGGCAGGTGGAGAAAGGCTTCATCAGAGAATCGGGAATCGGAGTTTGGCGAGTCCCGTGAACAAGTGCATCAGAAATCGTGAAATCGAGATATGCGATTTCTCGATAAAGCAAATAGCGTGTGGGCCACCCTGGAGGACAGGTGGTAGGTCAAAGGCTCGTCGGAGGACCAGCGTATCGGGAATCGGCAAATCGGTATTCCTGTGAATGAAGGATCGGGAAATCCATAAAGGAAACCCTGACGCAGAATCTGATCCGTCCATCTGGAAGGACGCGTGGCAAAGGATTGGGCGTCGTTGGCACTTTGTCCATCGGGAAATCGGAGATCCCGGTGACAAGGGATTTGTGTAGTGTGAAATCGCGATCAGTGAAACCCTGATCAGTGGGGAACAATTGTCAGCACAACAGAGAAGGAGGACAGCGACGTAGTGGAGTACAGCTGTCAGCGTAAAGGAGAATCGGGATTTGGACGATCGGGAATCACGCGGGTGTATGCATTGAGGCATCACAAACCCCGTAGCCCCAATGGGGTAAGGTTTTGGTCACGGTGTGACGGTCATGTTGACTGGGAGCTAAGCTCAGGAGGGCTAGCGTATGGAATGCCGAAACTCGATTTAAAAAGGCACGGATAGGTTTAATTCAAATTCCTGATTTCCCCCGAGCAATAAATATGGGACCCGATGAGCGTTGAACGGGTCCTGGATCCATGGGTTTAAGAAGGGGTCGATGCCCTTTCTACAAGTGATCCGAAGAAGAAGAAAAGAAGGACGGTAAGGACGGTAAGGACAGTGATAGGTTGCAGGGGTCCCTTCTGGAGGATGTGGAGGCCATTTTCTGATAGTAGACACATCTATAGGTCGTTGAGGTCATTTGGGCAGGTGGCAGAACTACAATGAATCCCGGTAAGTTACAATAGATATGAACTGATCAGCAACCCATATTATTACTGATCAGTATGGGTCATTCACATTAAAGAGTTAGGATCTCTGACGAAGGATGTTGAATGCATATTGAAGCCTGGGTTATTGTTGATACTCTAAAGTTTTGGGCAAAATATGGTTGCTGACAAATGTACAAAGGGTTGAAATTGCCTGATCCAGTGTGAAAATTAATGAAACGTGTTCAGCAGTGAGTCTAAGGGTTTAACCCTTCAGTAGAAGCATCCTACCAGTAGAAACTGGTGCTATCTTCAGGGGGTTGAAGCTCCCTTCCAGGAAAGGCTGGTAAACGAGAGAAGGTTGTAGCCTTCTGCAGGTAGAAGCCTGCGTAGTAGTATGAGTCTGCACTAGTACATTGTTGTAGAATGTTTTCTTAATAATAATCATTGAAGACAGAGACAACGACAGCGGTGGTTTTCTCCCGATTTGGGTTTCCTCCTTAAAATCCTGGTGTTCATGTGTCTTACTCATGCGCATTGGTTTGCTTGTTTTTACCTACACTGTTTTATTGCTTAATAGACATCTGATGAATAATGAAAGATCTCTAGATGCACTCTTGCCTCTATAAAGTAGCCTAAGTTTTTTAGTGAAATCAGAGAAAAATCATTATTGCTCAAATACTGATTCACCCCCCCCCTCTCAGTATTTCTCAACATGCCTCACATTGCAACATCAGGATATGTTTGACACATTATGAGTATAGCGATATGTTCATCACTTTGTGATGAAAGGGATATGTTTGTCATATTGTGATGTTAAACTATTCATTGGATTGTGATGTTACTATGTTCATCATGTTGTGATGACATAGATATGCTCATCACGTTGTGACGACATGGCTATGTTTGTCAGATTGCGACGTTGCACTATTTTTCATATTGCAATGTAATGTTGCTCATTAGATCGTGATGTAACTATGTTCAGGACATTAACATGGCTATGTTCGTCACATTGCAACATTACATTGTTTTCCAGATTGTGACGTTGCGTTATTTGTCAAATTATGACGTAACATTGTTCGTTAGATCGTCATGTAACTATGTTTGTGACATCAACATGGATATGTTCATCACATTGCGACATTGCAATGTTTGTCAGATTGCGATGTTAATATGCTCATCACATTGAGACATTGCATTGTTTGTCAGATTGCGATGTTACTATGTTCATCACATTGTGACATTACTATATTCGTCACATGGAAACATTCCTATGTTTGTCACGTTGTAACGTCAAATTTTGTTCGTCAAATTGCAACATAAAGTTATGTTCATCACATGACAAGGTTGGTTTGTGTTCAACACATTATGAAAAGGATGCTCTCACGAAGTTTTAAAAAAAAAAAATTAATGAAGTGTTTCCTTTGTCAGAAAGAAAAGAAATTTTAATTGATGCAATGTATTACATAGAAGAAAATTTAGAATCATACTTTTTCTAAGGACATTGATAGAAAATCATATTGAACTTCACAATTATGATTCTTACTTGTTCTAACGACATTTATAGAAAATCATCTTGAACTTTGTACATGATGAATTACACTTGTTCTAAGAACATTAATAGTAAATATACTTGATTTATACTTGTTCTAAGGACATTGATAGAAAATCATTTAATAATTTATAATAATAAGAATACTAATAATCTAATATTATGGTTTACTCCTATTATTCCATTATTCCTATTGTTCACTCCTATTATTCTCGTGTATGGAAGCTGGGCCATGGCCAATCCCATATACTGAACTTCTAATTTTTTTATGGATATCTATGAAGACCTAGCAAGCATACATTAAAGATGAAAGGTCTCGGTCTTTTCGCTCTAAATGGACAATGTATTTCATAGCTTCCAGCACTTTCTCTAACAACTTATGTTTCCCTTGCCAAACAAAAACATCCAACTTCTATTGATTAAAACCCTAATGAGTACTATTGATGTCTTTAAAACCCTATATATTGTGCAAAGAAAAAACATACTCGAAGAATTTTCATGTGATCTGAGCACTGAAAAAAGTGATTTCATTTCTTTATATCATTGTTTTTCAATCGTTTTGTGATTCTGTTTATCAACCGAGGTGACGTTTGGTAATCATTTTGTGATTTTTTAATTATTTTTGGCAACATCCATTTTTTCAAGAGTCACCATCACTTGGAGTACTGGAATTATTGATTACATGCGATTTAGTGGGTTCGTGATCGACTTCCCATCACAAACCCTCACATTACCACGCCTTGATTGTGTTTTAGGATGGTGAACCCAAGCCAAACACCTTTCCATGCCACGGTTCACAATCCATAAAAAATGAGCCCCAATCTATGGTAATGAGGTTGAGGTAGTTCTTACTAATCATCCAAAATGTGTCTTGCACATATATTAATCCTTATTAATAATCTAAATGTGGAAATCATATATAGTCTTTTTTGCAAATATACTATTTCTATGATTTCGCAAGGATACATGTTGTGGAAAATGTTTATGACAAAATATGCATCTAATATGGATAGTGAAGGTAACCCTGAATGACTAGCTAAAAATGAGATTATTGGAAGGACATTTAAGCAAAACCAGTAACATATCACGCATGAGCATGCTTGTACTATAGACTAATTTTGGGTACATCGGGTACATTCTTTTACTTCAAAGATTTTAGTTAGTGGATAAGTACATGAAAACCTATTAAAAAATTGTATTTAGTAGTTTGGGTTGTAGTCTTACAAAGACGAGGCTTTTGTTAAATGCAATCTTTTAGCTTCAAAACCATCAAATGAAAAGATTTTTAACTTCCATGGATAGTTATATTATATAAGAAGTAGTCTCATTATTAGTTTTTTATCATTTTTTTTGGCTAATTATTATTGGAATGTGACAAATTAGTTGTTGGTGAAATATAATTTTTTTATTGTTTAAATTTTAGTTTTGAATGCATGGATGAATCAAAATCTTGAAAAAATTCTTATCCACTGGAATTGTGCAATATCAGCAAGTGATATATGCAATTCTTGTTGAACTTCAAGACTGCAAACATAATTCATGACCAAAGAAAAAAATAGAGAAATATAAAACACCACACATACAACAACATAGACAAATTTGGGGGCAATGGTAATCTTTGTTGCTCAACCAAGTAATGGAAAATGAATACAATTCTTAAGAAGCTCCTCATGGGATTCTACATTTAAACAGGAGAAATTACAAGCATTTCCATGCATATAGAAAACCAAACTCTTCAAAAACCTCCAAACTATGTCACTGCAACAACAATATGTGTTGTAACAACCCAACAATTCCATCAATTTTTTAAAATTTCCAACTAATTTAATTTAATTACAGAGTGAGTGTGACTTCATCTTTACACAATATATAAACATTTAATAATAAAGTTTATAATATTATATATGTTCGGCAATAGCATTTATATTGTGAGATTCCAAGACACTCTAGATTTATAATGAGATCCCATCATATACAACATTTAGTCTACCTTATGTACATCCGATTTGTTCATTCTTCATACCGTATTCTATGAAGCATTTAATAATATAATTCACAATCATAGATAATATCTATCATTTGTTTTTTTGAGGTTGCTAAAAAAATTATTTAAAATTGGAGAATAACACAACGATCAACGAGGCCAGAAGGGCTCACACAAGTGAGACTATGCTCACACAATATATGTGCATCATTGATTATAAATCCATTACATATATAGTTGTAGAAGAGAAAACTGACTTTAGAACAAACTCCTATAAAATAGGATCTCAAACCACTCTCATACCAAACTTATGCAAGCATGTAACAACTCAATAACCTCTTCCTAACAACATTCTAATTTCTCCATTATTTCTCCAACACTCCCCCTTAATGGAGAAATGGATTGTCTACAATACTAATGCCTAACATAAGTAACATGCCCATTGGTCTTAGTATCAGCTAGGCTTTACAATGCAAGAACAAAAAACACAACTCAAACTTTGATATTGACTAAGTAACTTATGTTTCATATTGACCTTTCTTGTTGTCATATAGTGAGGAAGATGGAGCTTATTTCTTGGCGTGCTGCTCCAAATATGTTTCATATCAGCTCTACCAGTCATTTTCAGCATTACCTTCATTTTTACTCCACGCTTCATCTCTATGGACCATGTATTAAGCATTTTCTTCTTTTTCTTACTCCAAATAATAAATTATGGATGCCTCTTCTTGTTTCAACTGGATCGATGCCTATTGATTTCAACTCCTTCAGTTGTAATTGAATTTATATTACTGTTCCATTCACTAGAAAACTCAAAAACATTATGAAGTTTATATGAAAAGTCATAATTATAACCAAATTGATTATTTTCATTTTTCTCTATATTTAGAGAATTCTCTATTTCATTCAATGTTTCATCTCCAAATGCCTCTACTAAATCTCTTAGTCCTTCTCCAATTTGTTCAAATGGATTATCAATCCATTCTTCAATCAATTTCAATTATGCATCAAATTTATCAAATTCTTCTTCATTCTTGATTTCTTCTACATCCTTTGTTATAAACATGATGTCCTCAATTTAATCATTCACTTGACCCAAACTTATATTTCCAAATAACAATTCATCAATCAACTTCTTTTCAGTCAAAACCTGCAACCAATTCTCACAAGATAAGTATGCATAATAAAATTTAACTTCAAGCTCTTCAACCTCCTCTTCAAAGAGTTCATACATTTTCATCTATGGATTTACCAAATATTCATATAGTGCTTCATAAGCATTTACAAATTCATTTCCATACCAAGTACAAAGTGGCCTTGGAAATTCCCAGGTCGGCGTTGCACTGATCTCTTTTCCAAGAAGATCTCTACTTCATCAACCATCCTCAAGTTTTGTATGCTCTTCTTCTACAAGGGAGCTCCCTCTTAGGACACACACATATCTAAAACAAAAAATTTGCCTCTCTTTTACTTCCAAGCAGAACCTCATAGTTACGTTGATCTCACACTTAGGTTCCAATGCAGTCAAAGCAACTCTAAATGAGAACTTCACAAATCATCCTCCTTGACACGTTCTATGCATAGAACAACTCCAAAAAATATAAAATTCATGTAGATTACTATAATATTCATCATGGATTGTACTCCTCCAGTTAGGCGCATCCACCACTGACAGATACGAGTTTATACACCTTCAAACTTCCTCTTACACTAATCTCTTTTACACAAATTTTCATTGGCTACACCCTCCTCCTCTTGTAGTCGACTGACCTTTATTACAGCCAATGATTGTTCCTTTAACGTTGGTGACTTCTATCCTCGACAAACTGGATGCGTTCTTAGGTAACAACGTAGGTACCTATAAATTTATCCCTTCTACTCCACGTGCACTATGCCATGAAAAGATTAAGTAGAGATAGAATTGATGCAACACAGTGCACTATTCATGTGTATTCTATTAATATGAACATGTATAGTTACACAATATGGTTACAAGACGTTAAGGAGTTACCAACTCTTATAACGGTACACTAACTAACTAACTAGTTAAGGATGTAATTAGGTGTTTTCCTTAACACTCCCCCTTAATTACATCTGGGAAAAACTATCACTATCACCAGCTACCAATGCATTCCATTGCAATAGACTTCACACTCCCCATTAATAAAAACTTGGTCTTGACTATGAGATTAATATCTCGCATTTCCCCTGTTAATGGAAGATTCAAATTCTCCGATACAATCATCAAGTTAGCATATGAGTAGACACCCTTGTATCTACCAAGTGGACTTCATACCACATTCCTTTACCAAAGTGGAATTCATACCACATTCCTCTACCAAAGTGGACTTTATACCATGTTCCTCTACCAAAGTGGACTTAATACCACATTCCTTCTGGCCAGTGCCTCAAGCTACTCGAAACCAGGGATAGTTGTGATGTATCATGGAGAGCGCTTCATGTTGCTCGAAACCAAGGATACATGCTACATGATCACATACTGACCTATGTAGGCTTGATTCAATCAGGGCTTACTAAACATGGGAAACAAAGTTTGCATATAGTTGTGATGTATCATGGCCAGCAATTCATGTTGCTCGAAACCAATGATACATGCTACATGATCACATATTGACCTATGTAGGCCTGATTCAATTAGGGCTTACTGAACACAGGGAACAAATCTTGCCTATAACAAAGCTCACAACTTCTTACAAATGGGACCAAAAGACTTACTGGAGTGTCTACTGGGTTTTCGGGTACAACCGAACATGCACCCCTCAAATTACAACAATTCATTTCTTATGTATTTGTTGATGAGTGAAAAAACAAAAAATTTAGTTATATTTTGTTGCATGCCTCTGCCCATCTTTCTTCTTTGTGACTTTCTTCATGTAGTTTTTACTACTCAATAATGAAGAAATATTGTCCATAAAAATGGCTCAACGACTTGCTCTTCAACAATAGAAGAGACAATACTTTTGTCTTGCGGCTTCTTCTCTCTGGAAGCCTCAATTTTCTTTCTTGTAGATGACTATTTGTTCCATGATGACTCTTTCGATTTTCTTTCTTGTAGACTATTTGCTTGCTCCATGACGACTCTTCTTCATCTATCGGCTCTGTTGGTATGGTTGGAATATGCTTCTTCGATTCATATCTTCTTATCTATTTTCAACTTTCTTGAATTTACCTTGTCTTGGATTTCCTTATTCTCCTGTCATTTGTTAGAGTCGTGAATTCTAACTTTTAACTATACCAATATTGAGTTAGCTAGACTCAATAAGATTCAATACATTCTTCCAAGACACAAATATTTTCTCATATCACCAAAGCATTAAAGTTATTTTCAACTTTAACAACTTACACAAGCAACAACTCAACACACTAAGTACACTTTCAACAAACAAACTATTCCCAATCATTTTGAGGATTTCATCCAAATCCACTCCAACCATAACATTTACATGTGGCACTCCATATTTGTCCACTCTATTCGATATCATATGAAATAGTCCATTCCATTCTCAATTCCTTCTTCTTTCTTTTTGAAGACGCCATTTCATTCTCAATGCCTTCTTATTTCTTTTTGAAGACTGATGATGATATTTCTTAATGGCAAATCCTTTCTTGCCTTTCTTTTTATATTGTCTTCTCTAAAACATTAAAAGAAAACACTCCTATTTTATAATTCAAAAACACTTTATTTCTTTATGATGGCCAAAACTTAAAATAAAACTCACTTATTTAAAATCCGTGTAGGCTTTACGGAGCATTTTAAAAACTTATAATAAAATAATAATATATACTTCTCTTTATCCTGGTTCGCGGCTAAGCTTCTCCAATGCATTAGTGAGGACTCCCTATATTGCATTCTCACCAGACGAGTCTTTCACATAGGCAGGCTTCTGCTACTCTTTCTCTAAACTTGGTCTCAACATCCATCCAACAAAACCTCCTTCGATTCTTGCACGCGAGGTTCCTTTCTTTCAAACACTCAGAAAACTCGGCTCGACTCGACTGCTTCCATACACTCGGATGACTCGGCTCTACTACAGTATTGACTAATCTTTGATGTCACAATAAGGATTATTGCTTTGGTAACTTCAACTTTCACATACCCTAGATCCTGGGCCCTCCAATGATGGAGTGAGACCCAGATCCGCTCTGATACCATGAAAATATTAAGCAGAGACAAAATTAATGCAACACACTACACTATTGATGTGTATTCTATTAATATGAACATGTATAGTTACACAATATGGTTACAAGACGTTTAGGAGTTACCAACTCCTATAACGATACACTAACTAACTAACTAGTTAAGGATGTAATTAAGTGTTTTCCTTAACATGCCACAACACCACTGCAAATTTTACACCTAGAATCAAGCGCGTTCATGCTCCAGCCGACACAATGGATCATTGTTTCAATATATAGGCCTCTCACAGGCCACTTATCGCAGAGGTCTCTAGAAACAACGATTCCTTGTTTTCTCGAAATAAGAAACTCACAATTCCTCCACGTGACATAGCCCTCTCAACAGGATGACTTCTCTTCAGTTTGACTTCACACGAGATCCTTCATGAGGTCAATCTCATGCATGTCGATGGCTAGAGTAGAGAAAAGACAATAATTGTCTGTTTTCCATCCTCTATGACCTGCGCTTGCCTGAATGTTAACTAATCCATTACCGTTAACTAATCTGGTGGTTCAACTAACCGGCGGTTTAACTAACTATTTGCAACTGCATGTCCACCTCCACCTATAGATAATGTATCTGCATCCATTTTTGAAATGAAGAGAAATTGATTTGTGTTTTTTGTTTTGTAAGTTGTGGTTCTCCATATTCTGTGCGTACTATGGAGTTTATTTGGCCTATGTACAGTGGTATCAGAGCCACTTTTAAAAACTCCATGCTATTTTGTATGCCTGCGTGAGAGGAACAACGAGTGTGCGTGAAGCATTGGCGAAGAAGCTCTAGGTTCGAGAGGAGCCATTCAAGAGGAGAAGCAGCTCTAGATTCAAGAGGAGCCGCGAGTTGAAAACCTGGTCACAAATCGCTGGAGTAGGGTCAAAAATTTGGCATGGAAAATTGTAGAAGGGTCCTGAGCTCGAACTCGACGTATGTCCAATGCATTGATTAAAGTTGACTGTGTAGTTGCAGTGCAAGGACAACGAGTACCCGAAGGTCCTCTAGCATCCAGTCATTGGGATTGTATAAAGGATTTGTTGTGAGCAGTCTATAGAGCAGCCAAGGTCGAAGGTGTTGTGAGATTTTTTTTTATTCTTGTGCAAGTGGAATTTCATTTACAAAGATTAGTTGACATTGCATTCATTAGTATCAATTGTGGGAGTAGTGCTTTCCGGTCAAGAAAATTACCAAGAATGGTTTCAAAAA
>ML801053.1:251222-324113 GCA_009831015.1 Picea engelmannii
GTAAGTTGTGGTTCTCTGTATTCTGTGCGTACTGTGGAGTTTATTTGTCCTGTGTACACTGAAGGCATCCAACAGCAACCACGTGCCAAATTTTAGATCTTTCGCCTCCTTCACAGTCATGAATTCTCCTTCTCTTATGCGGGTTTTTTTCCAATGCTTGAGCGAGTGTGGTTTTTCAAGGGATGTCTCTTCCTTCCACGCAACAGCTTCATCAACAACAACTTTTTTTTGGTGGTGGCTATATCCTTCCTCAGCGTCCAAGCAAGATCCAACAATAATGAAAGGCAGTAGCACTCATACCACTATATGATCGAGAGCAGATCTATAAGAAAATCCCACTTCGAAATTCTAGTCTATGATGTTGGAATCCGTGTGACAATTTCTCACAAACCCACTAACTATACCAATGTAGGAAACCAATCGATTTAAAGAAAATGGTACCTCGGCTCTTCTCTCCAATGCAGATTCTCTCCAAGATTGTGTTCTTCTCTTCTTGCAGCGCAAGTCCCTTCAATAAGACAGGCAATGGCAGCTTAATTCGACGACCTGACTCTTCTTACATGACGCCGCTCAAACCGTGTGCAACAAATCTCTCTTCCATGGAGACAACGATGGGGACTCTCTCTTGGTTCTACGACCCTCTTTGACTCCGATCTCCACGACCTCCTCTCGCAGCTCCTTCTCTCTCTGTCTTTTCTCTCCTAGAAATTAAATCAGCAACGATTCTCGTTTCTTCCATGAATTCGACGTAGCTTCTCTTTAACCAGCATATTCATCTCTTACAAAATGAGGATATTACATCTCTTCTCACCACTCTCACTACTCAACCTCCCACCACTCAGCCTCACACCAGGCTTTGATACTAACTTTAAAAATGGAAAGACAAATTAAATGAAAGAATTTGGCTGCTCAAGGGCTCACACAATGATCAAGGGCTCACACAAGTTAGACTATGCTCACACAATCTTTGTGCATGATTGATTAGAAATCCATTACATATATAGTTGTAGAACATCAAACTGAATTTAGAAAAAACTCCTATCAAATAGGATCTAAAACCACTCTCATACCAAACTTATGCAATAACATAAAAACTGAATAACCTCTTCTTAACAACGCACCAATTTCTCCATTATTTCTCCAACAATTTTTGGATTTATTTTGATTTTCCCTTAGCTTCCATATTTGTTCATATCGTTCAATATTTATTACATCTTCATTATTATCAGGAAATCTATTTAGCAGGTTGAAGAACTTTTAATATGTAATATTGCCTCGTTACCAGTTTGTACTCACATGCTTATGCATGCCTTTTGGTTGGAGGTTCTTAGGATAGAAATTCATGCCTCTGTTTTAATATAACACACACATAACCTTGGATGCCTCTATCAGTCCCTGCCTAAGGCATAGAGGGACTATAGCTATTGATAATTCATTGACTCTATATTAAATTTTGGTTTGAATATAATTTTTTGCATACTTTTTAATGTTCTACATACAAAATTAAAAGCATTATTTTTTATAAGCATTATTTTTTATATAATAAAAATATATATATATATATATATATATATATATATATATATGTTATGATCTGATTGGATGATAGATTTGAGGTGTTATTGCCAGCTTTTTCATTCCCAATGAATTATATGTTTCCATATCCAAAGTTTTATCATGTACAACACTTTTTTTATTTGTACTAATCATATTGAAATGTTTAGATGTCCAAAGTTTATAGTGATAGATAATTCCAAAGTTTATAACCTTCTATTGTGATTTATTTGTTATTATTACTCCTTTGTATTTGTATTGAAATGTTTTCATGCGGAAGGTTTATATCGTTGACACTTTTTTTGAGGTGCTTGAATAGGCCTAGTAGCTTAAATGTTTACATGATGCGAGGTCCTCAAACATGCATGGCATTTTAAATGTTTGCATACTGCAAGGCCCTTAGACAACATAACAGCCTTAAATGTTTATCTAAATTGTCTTCTCGGAGTAATTTTTTCCTCAAAATTTTCGATACAATGTTGCAGTGAATTTGGACAATATTGTTGTCCACTGCCAGTTGAATACATACATTGTTTACTAGTTCGACGAGTGCTTTTTCTTCGTTGGTTCACCGATTGTTGCGTGTTGTTGTTTTTTGGTTCACAATTCGACCTGTGCTTCTGTCGTTCATCGTTTTGGAGTAATTTTCCATGCCATAACTTCATTTTCTATTCCTTCTTTGTTGTTCAGTGTTTGCAACTTGCAAGTAAGAATTTTTGCTTATTTCTACTGGCATGCTCGTCGTATGTTTCTAGTTCCTTTTTGTGCTTTGACTGCAATTTCATAATCATTGGACATACATATGTTGTTTACTGGTTCGATGGTTGTTGCTTGTTCACTTGTTTGTTGGTTTGGTGGTTGCTGGTTGTTTTTGTTTGGATCAAGTTTACGATTTTGGGGCCCTGGGGCTGTAGTTGGGCGTGTTCGTGCTTTCTTGTTGGTTTGGTGATTGTTGTTTTCTTTTGCTTACTTTGTATTTGCAGGGTTGGGGTCCTATGCCGGTAGTTGGAGTTGTTTATTATTATTATTATTATTATTATTTGGGTGTTTCATGGTGTTCAAACCCTGGACCCACAAGTGGAAATGTGGTTGTGTTATTTATCGTGTCTGGCTAGGTTGATATCTGCAAGATGAACTTATAAACCATGTATGGTGGAGTGTGCCCATATCGCAATACATCTTCTTTATCCTCTACATAGACTGGTGTGACCACGATACAATTTGTCTTGTACTTGAGATATGATATGTACAACAAAGAGAGTGCAAAATTACATTTCCATGTCTGGAAGCATATCTGGATACTTTTCCACGGAAAACCAAAATCATTTACCTATGGCCATGAACTTTCTTAATATTTTTTGGCTTTTAATATATTTTGGGCAGGGAACAACTTTATATATTTACAACCATGGATGGAGAAAAGAAAAGGTTCATGTTTCTACCTATCTTTTACTCTATTCGTTGATTCTCATTTATTGTATGTACATATTACTTGTTCTCCGATGCATACCAACTTCCATTCATGTTAATTGTGTTTTGTGTGTTACCACATTCAAACAAATGGAATAGCTGGAGAAAAAAATGGAGTCTTGACTGCAGCGGTGGAAGAGGAGATACAAAGGTACATTCTTGTATTGTTATTTCATATTCGGTTGTTTTGTATTTCATTTATTGTTTGTATGTGTGTTCACCTAGTTTATTGTATGTAAATGTTGCCTACCTTCCTACATAATAACTTATCCTCATTACATGTCTTCATGCATACTAACTTCCTTCACGTCCATTGTATTTTTCCTGCATTGCTACATTTAAACAAACATAATGAATTGAGAGGACGATGGAATCTTTGGCACAAATGTAGACAAGGAGTTATAGAGGTGCATGCCTGTACTCTTATTTCATATTCCAGTGTTGGTTATTTCATGTATTGTTTGTGTATTTGTTGTGCTTGTTCTATTGCTTTGCACCTTTTTTTTTTTTTCCTTGTATGTATATACTATGTATCTTCCTACTTATTCTCATGTGAATCGTATTATGTTTGTTGTTACATTGAAATAAATAGAACCACTCTTCTTTCTTTTACATGTTTTTCTTCATACTAACTTTCTTTCATGTCCATTGTATATTCGGTGTTTCTACCTTGAAAGAAACACGGTGGTTGGACAGGAAGATGAATTCGTGTATGCAACAAGAGAGGGTTCTGTGGTACAATCTTTGAAAAGGTATACCAACTATGCTAGTAAATTAAATATACAAAGCGGGTGGGGGCATATAATATTAGACTAGAAAACGATGACTTGGCCGCAATGGGCCTTTGTGCCCTCCCCATTTCTACATTTTCCATTTTCTATTATCCCTTTTGATTTCTAATATGTCTGCTTACTCGTCTTTATGAAAATGCCTTGGTGCGCGGATTGGTGGACTCACGGGTTCACATTTATGGTCACATTTCTACCTTATTCCATACTTACCCACTTTGTCGATTACGGGTGTTGGGCTGGTGGGTTCAAGATTGTGCCCTTGACTTCTTGGCTTCCAGGGTTCTGCGATATAGATTGGTTGTCATTCCCTGCCATCACGCCCTATTTACTATTACACATTTTTCCAGTCAAAAAATCAGAGCCATACAATTTGACCCTCTGGTCCTCATGTTTCCTGAGTATCCCTTGACACCCTATTTCGTATTCCATCTCCTTCCTCCATGCATGTGACATTAAGAACTATTATGGACAATATACAATGCATATGCTTGTTTAGTCCTTCTGATATTCATCTACACATGATTGCATCAGAAAAAGTTGGACTAGTGACATGGCCATGAGAAGTCATTCATCCCAGACATCAACAGACCAACAAGGCCAAAGGTAAACATGCATACATTATGTTCCTAGTATGTTTACCAAACAAATATCCTCAACTATTTATTCATCTATGGCATGGTGAATATGTTTATGTCATCTGTAATACATGCTTTTCAATTCACAAGAAGTATCAACAAGTACAAGCGAGACGAAGAACATAGCACAGGTTTCATAGACTAAGAGGTGTGGTTGCAAAAATCTAGCACCATAGTTCATCGAAGCTATGTGTCTACTTGTAAATTTATGCCAGAAAAAAAAAGAAAACAAAAAAAAAAAATCACACTACCATTCACTTTACTTTTCCTGTTCAAACATAGTCACTAGGTCTAAACTTGTAACACCCAAAGTACTATCAATAGAGGGATTGAAAAACCATCAAACTAGACAAGTGTTCATCGGGGACATAATGGTCATCTCTAGCACCTACTTGGACAAGGAAAACAAAACTAGATCCATTATGCGTGCTGACATGAGAGACAAGGAGGCCATGATGATAGTCACAGTGACTATTCCTACATAGCTTGTCCATAAACATACAAAAATGATATTGTTGGGTAATGGGATATCCTTTATAAATTTTAATATATTGCCCAAAACAGTATATGACCATGGTGATTGTGATCAGATTATTTCGCTCAACGAAACAAGTATTGTGGAAAAAATTCCTGCTATTTGTTCATAATATCGTTTCGTCTTGGATGCAACTATCAGCCAACTTGCACAGAGAAATGAAATTTACCCAATCGGAACCATTGGCGCAGTTGTCACACTAGCGAGAAAACCTGGCTCGCAACACATTCTCCATATAAAAGATGGAGATTCAGACAGTGACAAGGCAAGGGTACCATTCTCCATATCCAGTTTTGTCCTTTACTTTTTCATGTGCATGTATCTAGGTTAAGTTACACAAATATTTCAATGTTCCATGTTGCAGCTGCAATTGTTTGATACCTATTCAAATTTGTTTTCATCAATGGAACAACAATTGAATAAAGGGAAATTTCCACTTATGATCTTAAAAAATAAAACAAAAAAATGGATGTTAGAGAAAGGATCTTTCACACAACCCAAGAAACATTTGTAACAGAGTTGCGAGCAAACATAGTACAAGATCTAAAGAAACTAGTTGTCTCTACAACTATTGGGTGTATACATCTACAAATTCATCCTCACTTTTCTCATACAAATAGCCTTCACCAAATTTCTGTAGTTTTTTTTTTTTTTGGGGGGGGGTTAGTTGTGTAATATATTGTTCAGTGTATTAATTCTTATGCTCGTGTTTCTAGGTTGAAGGTGTTTTGGTTGTAGAAAATGCGTACTCAACCCCCTTTGAGCCTATATGTGCGAAATGAAACTCTCCTTCTTATGTTTATGCTTTGATAAGTGATGATATGATTGATTTTCTACGATGCAGTGAAAAATGTCCATACATATATGGGCATTGCCTCAATGTTTCCATCTGAACCATGGGCAACACAACTGTGCATTATACAATTAAGCAACCTTTGTTACAAGATGTGTTTCTTGGGTTAGCAGAATTTTCGTATGAAGCATACCTACAGAAAAAGGCAAGCAGTGTCTACATGCTGCGCGACTTTCAGATACACAAAAAATTTACGTTAAATGAGGACAATGCAATATTGCATATCAACTGAAGGAAAAAAACAAACAAGAAAAGAAATCATATCAATCTTTGGCAGGAAACGAAAATATATCACGTGCCTCTATAATATTTACTCAACACCCAGATGAATTTTCGTCAGACTCAAGTACTTCAGAATCTAATTACAAATGCAATCGATGTTGTTATTTTGATGTTTTCTTTCATCTCCCAGTAAGAATTTTGCAATGTGTTTCTGCAACATTTCTTCAACACCCAGATGAATGTTTGTCGAACTCGAGTACTTGAGAATATTACTACAAATGCAATCAATGTTGTTCTTTTGATGTTTTCTTGTGTATCTCAGTCATGATTTTTCATATTTGTTTCGGTGTGAAAATAAAATAAAATAAACACGGTGGTTGGTTGTTGCTTTGATGGATGATCCTGCACGTTTTTTGGGTATCCAAGTTGGACAATTGTTTTTCAACTATTTAGCCATGACAGGATTTCTTCAATTTTCTTTTGGGTGCCTGAATAAAATAAAAAAAATTCTCCAACTATACATTTATGGTATGGTATCTGCATTTTATCGATGCCCTAATTGAAAAAAAAAAGAACTCAACATGGATTGAAACATCAGCTTGAGATTTTTAGATCTCTCTATAGAGATTGCACACTCATAAGATTCTTTGGTCCATAAATGGGAAGCATGACAACAAACCCCATAAAAAGTATCCAACTGTAAATAACTTGGGCCTGTCCTTTGAACCCTCAAAGTAGCTTGCTCATCTAGGCAGAATCATCACGAATTTCCAATAATATTGGAAGTTTGGCATTGTTAAAAATGCTAGTGATAGACCATGGCGCTATCAAAAGAAAATGTCCATAGTGATCTTGCTTAATGGAAAAATAGTAATCAGCAAGTTTTTTTTTCCCCATATTGAGATCTGGTTATAGATAGCATGCAGTGGCGAAGCCCCGTTGGTTTTGTACTGTCTTTTGTTTGGCAGACTTTTGTTCATATCCCATGGCCCCGATTATTTTCTGGTGGGAACATATACCATATGTAAGAGAAAACCAATGCCACAACGTGTTTTCTTTATATATAAAATTGTTTGATGCAAAGTTCGATGTGTGTTTCTCTATGGAACCTTGGGGGATCTTGCTTACGACCTCTTTGGAGTTTGCTTGGTTCTTGGTTGTATGCCTTGTTCTGGAAAATTAATAATATATTTAACATCTTCGCAGTTTTTTCTATGGTCTTAAAGACTATAGAGGATATTCTTTTCCCTTTAATATAATCTATGTGACGCAAATATAGTATGTGGTTCGTTTTAACACTCTTCCTTGATCAATGAACTTGGTAAAATTAATCTCCTGGAATAATTTGAAATAAAAGAATATATATCGTGCGAAGTCCAATGGAGCTATCATATTAACAAGAGGCCATTAAAATTTGAATTCATCATTTTTATACTTGCGGTGATAGAATTTAAAAAAACTTTGTTTTTTTTACTTCATTTTTTTTAAATGAGAGATTTAACATCCTTTAATAATTTTATGTAATGAAATTGTACAATATCAATATTTAATATTAATATTTTAATATTTGGAAATAATGTTTTTAGATAATGTTAGATAGTTGATAGGGATCACCATCAGTAAACAATTTCAATCTTGAGTCTGCCAACCCTGGAGTTTGTCTGTCAATTTGTATATCGTGGAACTCCGAGTGCTCTTTGGAGGACACGAAACAATAGAAGTGCAATTTTTAGCCATCCAACCCTCAAGTCTGCCTATCAATTTGTATATTGCAGAACTCTGGGTGTTGTTTGTAGGACATAGAACTATAGAGGACATGATTTTCCCTTTAATATAACCTCTGTGATGCAAATGTAGTATGTGGTTCGTTTTAGCACTTTTCCTTGATCGATGAGCTTGGTAAAATTAATCTCCTGGAATAATTTGAAATAAACGAATAAATATTGTGCGAAGTCCAATGGAGCTATCATATCAACAAGAGGCCCTTAAAATTCAAATTCATCATTTTTATACTTGTGGTCATAGAATTTAAAAAAGCTTTGTTTTGTTTACTTCATTTTTTTTAAAATAAGAGATTTAACATCCTTTAATAATTTTATGTAATTAAATTGTACAATATCAATATTTAATATTAATAATTTAGTATTTGGAAATATTTTTTTTAGATAATGTTAGAAAGTTGATAAGGATCATCATCCGTAAACAATCGTGATCTTGAGCCTTCGAGCCCTGGAGTTCGTCTGTCAATTTATATATCACAAAACTACAAGTGTTGTTTGGAAGACACAAAACAATAGAAGTGCAATGTTGAGCCAGCTAGCCCACAATTCCACCTATTAATTTCTATATTGTGGAACTGTGGGTGCTATTTGTAGCACACGAAAAAATAGACACCCAATTTTGAGCTCGTCATCCCAAGAACCCGCGATCCAAAAAGTGGCTAAGTATGGAATGAGGGATCCGTACATGCTCTATGAAATCTCATGTCCATACTTTATGAAAGTACATATTTAGTATGTATAATTATTTATTAAAACCATGGACTACCATAAATTTTCTTGTAGCTTTTCGAAGCTTCTCTTATACAAGCAGATCTTGGAAACTATAAACATGGCTCGATGTATCTATTCCTTGATTGAAGAACCTATTCACATGTTTTATGCACTTCATAGTTGTTGTTAAAACCATCAATGGGGATTTCTTAAACCAATTCCCGCTTCCAAAAATTGCCATCCCCTTTCTTTTTTCTCTTTGATTTCTGTTTCTGGCTACTTACTCATTTTTCGGAAAATTTCTAGGTGCGGAAGTTGGCGGATTCATGTCTTCATATTTCCACTTAATTTATATCACCAGCCCGACTGACTTCTTCCCCATTTCATATTGTACAAAAATTTTGGATCACGGGTTTCCGAATAGGCGGGTTACCAGATAGGCGGGTTTAACTTTGCAAACAAATTCCCCCTTATCTTGTTTTTTACCACTTTTTCTTGATCGATCATCTTAGTAAAATTAATTTCCTAGAATAATTTGAAATAAAAGAATATATACTATGCCAAGTCTAATGGAACAATCATATGAATGAGAGGACATTAAAATTCAAATTCATCATTGTTATAGTTGTGGTGAAGCTAACAGTACAAAAACTTTACTTGAACATCCAAAAATTGATTTTCTTGTAACTTTTTGACTCTTATCTTATACAAATAGTTCCTGGAAACTATAAACATCACTCGTTGTATCTATTCCCTGATTGAAGAACCTGTCAACATGTTTAATGCACTTCATAGTTACAAAAATTCCCTCTTCCGAAAATTGCCATCCGCTTTCCTTTTTTCCCTCTTCTTTCCCTTCCTGGTTACTTGATCTTTTTTTGGAAAATGTCTAGGTGTGGGATTTGGCGAATTCACGTCTTCAGATTTCCATTGTTACTTTTATATCACCATCCTGACCGACCGATTCCCCGTTTCATATTGAACAAACTTTTTAAATCGCGGGTTCTCGGATAGGCAGGTTCAACATTGTGTTTCCATTGTTTCGTCGCCTACAAACAACACCTGGCCTTCTGCGATTTAAAAATTAGGAAACAAATTCCCCTTCATCTCATTTTCTTTCGCTTTTTGTTTACTTGGTCCTTTTTCCGAATGTCTCATGCTTTTATATACAACACCCAAAGTTCTGCCATATACAAATTGCTTTCTAAACATTGCACTTCCATTGTTCCCCTACGTAGAAACAACACCCGAAATTCCATGATATACAAATAGACGATCGAAATTTGTCACTGACATACAATTTGACCATCGACCTCGCACGCCTCCTGGGTTTATCTTGTGACCATTTTTTTATAACCCGCCCGACCTCTTTCCATACTTGGGCATTTCTTGGAATCTATTTCGCAGGTTGGCGGGTGGAGGAAATGTACAATGCTTGGTCTCTCTTCTCCATCCCCGCTACCTTCGTACTTATTTCTAGATATTCAATTATTAAGCTTTAATGCTAGTAGTCCATCGTGAAAGAACCATTAAGATTATCATTAATGTCCGAAAGGCCAGAGAAGATTTGTGATTACTACGAATTAAACCAATATTTATGGAGAAGAGTGTTATCCTTTCCAATTATTCATTTCAATCATGATGCAATCTCTTTCATGTGTCAGTCGGTTGGTGCCTTTAATAAATCTCTAATTCTTAATCGCTCTTCGTCGTCATCGCCACCTTCACAATTTTTTCTAAATATGAAATTAGTAAGCTTTAATGGTAACAAATCATTACGCATGAACCCTGGAGATTGTCATTGATCAATGAAAGGCTCGAGGATATTTTCCATTGATACACATTAAACCAATACTTGCAGAGGGTTATATTATCCCTCCCCAATTTTCATTTCAAACATTGTATGTAGCAAACAGAAATTGTCGTTAACTTATGGTAGCAGTTATGTCTAGATACAGTAAACACCTTCGGGCATGATGGCTAGAGGTTCCAGTATTCAAGGGCATATTCTTACTACTCATCTCCCTCCTCCCAGGAGAAAAAAAAGAGATGGTCCCTTGGTACACTGAGAGATATATTTCAAGCCAAAGAATTCCAAGGCAACCCTGCCTGCTCAGACAACCTGCCTATTTGCATTGATGGCTAGCACAAAGTTTTATGCCATGAATTATAAGCCCGAAGAATATGATCTGATGGACGATGATACAACAATGGATGATGGAAATGCAGAGATTGTTCCCACTCATGCACCCAAATTGAAATCAAACATAACGGGTGGAAATTCGCAGCTCAACGATGGTGGTCTTGACAACACCAAAAGAAGGAGTTTCAGAAAAGAATCTAACGTTGAATGCAATAGCCTCTTTGCAGATTGAAAGTAGGAATTCCAGAGGTCTAAATTAGTCCGTTCTGGGAAGAAGTCTTTCAATATAATGAAATGATCTTTTTATGCTCCCAAAGATATATTTCAAGCCAAAAAACTATTCAATTGCAAGACCATTGTCTCGTTCTCTGGATATACAATTAACATCTTAGGGAATGAGGATCAGGACTCCCATTGGTGCAAGGCATATTCGTACTAGTCATCTTCGTCCACCCAGAATGGAAGAATGTATCAAGAACACACTTACACCCACAAGTTGCAATAAAATCTAATCTTCAACAAATCATTTGCTGACAATTACTAGAAAATGAGGTTTTGCAACTATGGGGCTTGTTTCAAACCAATTCATGCTTACGAAATTTTCCCTCCTCCTTTCTATTTTCCCACTTTTTTATCCCCTGTAGTTTATCTTTCTTGTTACTTAATCATTTTTTCCAAAAAATTACTTGCTGCGGGGGTTGGAAGATTCACGTGTTTCTACCAAGTGCTTCCCCTTTGTCTAAATTTCACTTTCCATTGTTCCATGACTTGCAAATAGCACTTCGGCTTCTCCGATATGCAGATTTACTTCTGGACTCCCACATCATCCCCTCTTCCATGTTACACATTTTTCAAAAAAATGTTCCGATATATACAATTTGACACTTGGGGCCTTACGACCCCTCGGGAACCCGTCACCCTATTTTGAATCTCGTACGACACCTTTCTACACTTGACAATTTCTTGACATCTCTTTGGCAGATCGTCGAGTTCGCGGGTTCAAGAAATTTCAAATTTCTAGATGTTGTTTGTTGTGCCCGCTACCTTCATATTTCTTTCCAAGTATATTCAATATGTATACAACTTATCCAACAACATACAAAAAATATATTTCCAGGAAATGGAATATCTATTCCAGATTTGAATATATTAGACCTTCTTTTCCCTTTTCTATACTTGACCAAATTGTTGTTTCTTTTTCCCCTCTACTCTCTCTTTCTCATTACTTAGTCATTTTTCCGAAAATGTGACTTCGACCAACCAGTAGCCATTCGATGCCTAGGCACTTCTCAGATCACGAATTCCTGAAAAGGCAGGCTCTATATTGAACTTCCATTGTTACATGGTTTGCAAACAACACTCGAACCTTCACTATATACAAATTTTATGTCGCACTCCCACATCATACCCTCTTCCATGATACAAAGTTTGCACACGAAAGTTCTCAAACCTTCAATTTAACCTTCGGGTCCTGACGTCTCCTAGGGACCTATTGTCACCCCGTTTTGAAGCCCCTGCGTCCTCTTTCCATATTTCTCCATTTCTTGGAATCTCTTTCGAGCCTCCAATTCCATACTTACCCAACTTTTTTCGCTTGCGGATTCCCGGACATGGAAACTGCACTTCTGGACTCCTACATCAACTCTCTTCCATGTTACATAGTATGCACTGACATTTTTGATGAATACAATTTGACCATCGGGCCCTCATGTCTCCTCCAGGACCCTTGTCAGCCTATTTTGATGCCCATCCACCCGGTTTCCATGAACATTTCTTGCAATCTCTTATGTAGATCATTGGGTTGGCGGGTTGAGACAATTCCCAATTCCTAGTCATTTTTTTATGTGCGCGCCACCTCCACACTTCTTTCCAAGTATATGCAATAAGTATATAACTTATCCAGAAACATGCATAAAATTTCTTTCCAGGAAATGGAATGTATTTTACAGACATGAATATATTAGCCCTTATTTTCTGTCTTCTATAGTAACTTAAACAAATTCTCGTTTCTCTTTTCCCTGTACTTTATCTTTCTCGTCACTTAGTCATTTTTCCAAAAATATCTAGTTGTGCGGGTTGGTGGACTTATGAGTTCAGGACTCTTACATCAACCCCTCTTCTGTGTTACACAATATGCACTCAAAAGTTTCGATCAATACAATTTGACCATCGAGCCATCATGTCTCCTCGAGAACCCTTGCCAGCCTATCTTGGAACCCATCTTTTGGATTCTGACATCAACCCCTCTTCCGTGTTACACAATATGAACTCAAAAGTTATGATCAATACAATTTGACCGTTGGGGCCTCATGTTTCCTGAGGAACCCTTGTCACCCTATTTTGAAACCCGTCTGACCGCTTTTCATAGCCATTTCTTGCAATTTCTTTTGCGGATCGTAGACAATTTTGTATTCCTAGTCGTTGTTTTTTGTGTCTTCCACCTTCGCACTTCTTTCCAAGTATATGCAATAAGTATATAAATTCTCCAAAAACATGCAGAAAAGATCTTCCCAGGAAATGGGATATCTATTACAGATGTGAATATATTATCCTTTCTTTTCCTTCTTCTATACTTAGCCAAATATTTGTTTCTCTTTTCCCTGGAATTTATCTTTCTTGTCACTTATTCGTTTTTCTGAAAATGTCTAGCTACATGGGTAGGCGGACTTGGGGGTTCATGTTTTCACTCATGCTCTTATATTGCGACACCGATCGACCACTTCCCCATTCCATACCCAACCACTTCTTCAACCATGGATTCCTGATAGACCGGCTCTAGATTGGACTTCTATTGTTCCATGACCTATGAACATTACCCTGACTTCCGCGATATACAAATTTACAACCAGACTCAGATCATAGTGTCTTTTGTATTACAGTCTACCTATCATGCCCTCTTCCGTGGTACACATTTTTCACTGAAAACTTTTGAGACATAGAATTTGACCATCGGGTCCTCATGTCTCTTGTGGAACTATTGTCACCCCATTTTGAAGATGGTCCATCCTCTTTCCATACTTCGCCATTTCCTCTAATTTCTTTCACGGGTCATCGGTTTGGAAGGTTCAAGAAATATCCTATTCCTAATTCTTGTTTCCTGTGTCCGTGCCCTTTTTCAATTAGCAATTAGAAATTATATATAATATCTTTTTTATAAGAATGCAATTAGCAAGGGTTACTGCTAAACCAGGATTTGAGGAAATCTCTCATTAATACGCATAAAACCCAAAATTTTGGATGGTTATATTATCCCTTTCAATCGTTAATTTCAAACATCATGGAATGTCATTTGCGCATCGTCGGGTTGGTCCATTCACATAATCTTCAATCCTCAATTTTGAAAATGAGTCTGACGTACTATTTCCCTATTCCATACTTATCCACTTTCCCAGAATTCCGCAAATATACAAACTGACCGTTGAACTACCCCATCATGCTCTCTTCTGTTTTACACGTTTTGCATTCAAAAATTACGATACATAAAATTTTATCATGGGAAACTCGCCTCTCCTAAGTATCCCTCGTAACCCTATTCATAATCATGTTCAACAGCTTTTCAGACCTTTCCATTCGTTCTTTACTCTCCCCCATCTCCGTGACCTTCACACTTGTCTATAATAAAAAAATGTTTATATATATAGTACATTTTTCATTGAAAACTTCTTAGACATACAATTTGACCGTCAAGTCCTCACGTCTCTTGTGGAACTATTGTCACCACATTTTGAATCCTGGCCTTCCTCTTTCCATACTTCGCCATTCTTCGAATTTCTTTCATGGATCGTCGGGTTGGCCGGTTCAAGAAATATCCAATTACTAATCATTGTTTCATGTGCTCGCGCCCTTTTGCAATTAGCAATTACAAATTATATATACTATCTTATTTCTAAGTATGCAATTAGAAAGCCTTAATGCTAAACCATGATTTGAGGAAATCTCCCATTAATATGCATAAAACCAAAATTTATGGATGGTTATATTATCCCTTCCGAGTGTTAATTTCAAACATCATGGAATGTCATTTCTACGTCATTGGGTTGGTCCTTTCATGAAATATTCAATCCTCTATTCTAAAAATGACTCCGACCAACCATTTCCCTATTCCATACTAAGCCACTTTCCCATAATTTTGCAAATATACAAATCGATCGTTGAACTGCCCCATCATGCTCTCTTCCATTTTATATGTTTTTCAGTAAAAAATTATGATACATAAATTTTGACCATGGGACACTCGCCTCTCCTGATTATCCCCCATATACCTATTTTGAATCTCTTCCAAACACTTTTCAGACCTTGCCATTCGTTCCTTTCTCTCCCTTGTCTCTGTGACCTTCACACTTGTCTATAATAAATTTTTTTTTTTATATATATAGTACATTTTTCACTGAAAACTTCTGAGACATAAAATTTGACCATCAGGTCCTCACGTCTCCTATGGAAATATTGTCACCCCATTTTTAAGCTCATCCGTCCACTTTCCATACTTCGCCATTTCTTTGAATTTCTTTCGGGGATCGTTGGGTTGGCGGGTTCAAGAAATATCCAATTCCTAATCGTTGTTTCTTGTTCCCGTGCCCTTTTTCAATTAGCAATTAGAAATTATATATAATATGTTATTTCTATGTATTCAATTAGCAAGCATTACTGCTAAACCAAGATTTCAGGAAATCTCCCATTAATACACATAAAATCAAAATTTCTTGATGGTTATATTATCCCTTTCGAGTGTTAATTTCAAACATCATGGAATGTCATTTGCGCGTCGTCGGATTGGTCCATTCACGTAATATTCAATCCTCAATTTCTAAAAGGAGGCTGACCTACCATTTCCCTATTCCATACTTAACCACTTTCCAAGAATTATGCAAATATACAAACCGGTTGCTGAACCGCCCCATCATGCTCTCTTTCGTTTTACACGTTTTGCAGTCAAAAATTCTGATACATAAAATTTTACTGTGGGATGCTCACCTCTCCTGAGTATCCCTCATAACCCTATTTTGAATGATGTTTTACCACTTTTCATACCTTTCCAGTCGTTCCTTTTTCTCCCCCGTCTCTGTGACTTTCGCACTTATCTCTAATAAAAAAAAATTATATATATATATATATATATATATATATATATACATCTCATTGTGCAGGAACTATATAGATTGTCATTGATGGGAGAAAGGCTCGAGGAGATGTCCTATTAATACGCACTAAACCAAGAATTGAGAAGGGTTATATTATCCCTTCCGAGTGTTGATTTCAAAATCATGAAATGTTGATCGCACGTTGTCGTCTTGGCACGTTCATGAAACCTCCAATCCTTAATTTATCTTCGTCCTACCTAATACCTTTGCACTTCTAAATATGCAATAAGTAAGATTTGTTGCTAACATTTCATCATGCAACACCCATACAGATTGTCATTAATCAATGAAAGGCTCGAGGATCTTTCCCATTCATAATCATTTAACCAAGATTTTGTGGAGAGTTATATTATCGGCTCCAACTATTCATTTGAACCATCGTCTAGAGAAAACCAATGTTCTCATAAACCTATGGCATCAACTCAAAAACACTTCTATGGAGATACACTAAACATCTTCAGGTGTGAGGACTAGAACTTCTAGTGGTCTGCCCATAAGGAAGTAATTTAGACCTCTGGGATTGCTCGTGTAGGTTGTGTCCCTGAAGTTTTTGACTATAAGGAGTTGGTCTCTTGGTGTGAAGATAAATTTATTTCAGAAAAAAGAATTATTCCACTACGAGACTCCTCTTATGTTTCTTTGTCACCTCCAGTCTTCCGCCAGATGTTAAGATTGTCGGAGCCAACATTAACGTTCAAAGGAGAAGATTCCAAACAGTTCCTAGCAAAGCATAATAATGGGTTGTTCCTCTTGCCCAATTTCTTGGAAGACCCGATGGTAGTTTCTGAAGATATCACAAGCTTACAGGTTAGTTCATTTAGAAATCCATTCCGCAAAATTTCCTGGATGTTTACAAGAATAACGGGACATGAGTTCAAAATGCCTATTTCCTGAATGGCTCTTTATATTTTGTATTTTACAGTCAAGGAACAAGCCATTTTTTATTGGGGCAAGCTAATTTCCCATGAAATCTGTTCCCAATTGTCATGCTTCAAAAGGGAGAAGAAATTTTATTTGTCATCCTACTTAGTTTTTGCGATAGCACATTGCTTCTAGTTTCCAGAATTGTCTCTGTCCAAGAAGGTCAACTGGGAATTTGACCTAGTAACGTTCTGGGACAAGGCCTTGTGGAAGCACAAGGCCTCCCACTATTTTTATGAGGTTTTTAATGTCTTTGTGTCTGTTTTCAAAGTTTTTTTGTTAGGAGAAGATGCTCCCTGCATATTTGAACAAGGAACTAGTTTTTTAGATAGGAAGCGGACACTTGAACATTTGGATAATTACACTGTGATAAGGATTTTTGGCTCCATGGAAAAAATTTCTCTCCTTCCATATCACATTATAGACAGAATGTGTGTTACAGAAGTGGCAAGTCAATACAACTACTGGTTCCATCTATTCCAAGAGAAGAGAAAAAAATGGTTCATTCCTCTGCCTTGAAAAGTCGGGGAATTCATGTTGAGGAATGTCAACAAAATTCACGAATTTGAAGCCCATTATAGCAACTTGAACCTAATATATGCTGAAATCCTGAGAGGGTTCAACCCCAATAAAAAATTTCTACAAAATTTACAAACACTTGGCTTCGACAGTTGTTTTTTCAAAAAACACCTGACCGAAAACATAGGCACTAGAAACAACACTCCTGCTTCCGATGTCGGTGACCTAGACACACTGCAAAGAAACACTAAATTGTACAAGCAACAGACTAAAGGGCCCAATGAGAAGAGTGTTCAATCGACTAATAGCACTCCTAAAATTACGACATCCCAGAGCATCGCTTGAATGGCCCACCACAACAACAAAGAAACTCATATTTCTTCAAACGGAGGAGGATATAATGACCCTCCTCACTCAAAAATTGATATTTCTCATAAGCTTCCAATAGACAAGATGAGAAAAAAAATTGTGGGGTAGGCGGAAGAGCTTGAAATTCATAGTGACAACATGGAACTTGAGCCTGATCTGGATAGCGTACTCTGCTACCTTGATAATCCCAGAGATGCGATCTAGCATATTCATCCAATGGACATATGATCCAGGTGGATATCGGTGGCCACCCACCTTCTCCAACTGGCCCAAAACATGTTTCTGGCAATTTTGGTAATTTACTATTTTTAGCAGTTTTTTCGGGTCCTGAACTTCCGGGGCCATTTTGAGGCCCTAAACGATGTTTTTTTGGGTATGTTTCTCTTTCAAAATTGCGTCTAATGATGTTATTTTTTCTCTAGCGTTGTAGGCATTGTATAGATCTTTCCAACGAGCTATCATACGCCTAAAACGGAGATCGTATGCAAAAGTTACGACCCCAGGAAGTTGATGCACCAACTTACCCAAACGGGGCCCACATGACTTTTGGCGCTTCATATCCTAGGGTTAGGTTTTTGGATGTCTACGAATTTTGGCATTCCCGTTTATTGTAAAAAGGGCCTTCAGAGCCTCATTGTAATCATCTTCTTGCGAATGTGAGTAGCCGTCACATCTCTTCTCAGAGATAAGCTGCCACCATTCTAGCGAGTCTTTCACTCTGTATTTTTACAGTCTCTGTGCATTTCTCTGATTAATAGAAATCATGCATTATTGTATATTTGTGTTTATGGTTGTGTCTCTGATACATTTTTGTTATATTATTGAATATCTACAATATCTCTGTACATTTCTTTATTATATCTCTGCTCTCATTTCATGCCGAAAATAATCTGGATCAGTGGTATCAGAGAAGGCTGCTCTTGATCATTTTTTCAGTGCATGTCCCTGACGAGGTCCGAGTATAACAAGTTGGGTCTCGAGCTTGTCTCTCTTGAGGAAAATCTCTCTCGCACACCCAAGAAACCCTCAATGGCGGAAGAAAAGAAAAATGATGGAGAAGATGATCTTGTCAGTCTGTTGCTTGAGCAAGCTCTCACGTGACAGAGGGACGAAATGATGGAGAATTTTTCCCACATCCTTCAACGCCTACCGATAGCATCACGCACATCTTCATCAAGCAGCCACTTTGGAGGCACCTCGCCTTTCAAGGTACAGTTTAATTTTGATATTCCCATATTTGAAGGTCAAATAGATGCAGATGCCCTAGATAAATGGTTAAATCTGCTAGAAGGTTATTTCTCTGTTCATAATTTTTTCGATAAGGAAAAGATCACCTTCGCACTCCTTAAGGCTCTCCCCCATGTCAAACATTGGTTGGAAACTTACTGGGAGAAAATTTCCACAGAGGAGTCTGGAATATATGGAGTCGAGCCCACTTGGGATTTTTTTATGGATGCGGTAAAGGAACAGTACTACCCTATTGGAAACTATGAGGACCAGTATATGAGATGGACCACACTGAGGCAAGAGAGGGGCCAATCAGTTCCGTAGTTCACCAATAGCTTCCATACCTTGCGCACCAAGTTGGGTATCAAAGACTCCGAATGGCATTTGGTTCTGAAATACCGTGGGGCTCTACACAGATACATCCAAACTGAAATGGATTTTTTGGACATCTCATCACTCATTGTTGCCTATCGATATGTTGTTAAAATCGAGCTGAAATTTAAGCACCAGAACAAACGGGAGTTCGGGTCTGCAAATCCACAACAACCAAAGTATGACAAAGACAACCCTAACAAATAGTCTCCCAAAAACCAGTCCAAGCCACAGGAAAAGAAGGGTCATGGGAAGACAAAGAAGGACATCAAAAAATGGTGCGATTTCCACAAAAGCCCCTGGCACAACACCGATGAATGTCGCTCAAAACAGTCATTGGTAGCCGAGATCAAAGACACGGAGTCGAACCCTGATTCAGAATCTGATTCTGAAAATATTGGTAAAAGACAGATCATCGACACAGACCCCACTGCTATTGTCGTGACCGCAACAATTCAACCAGAAGAACCAAAAGATCCAGAAGAGGGGGAGTGCCTTTTTCATTCACAGATGTGGGTGAAGGGGACCCCGCTGCATTTTATTGTTGATAGTGGAAGCCAGAAGAACCTCATCTCAGTAGAGGTCGTGAAACAGTTGGGATTGTCGACAACACCACACCCGCAACCATACAGCATTAGGTGGCTTCGCCAAGGATGATATCTTCATGTCAGCCAGCAGTGTCGATTGTCATACGGCATCCAACCCTTCAAGGATGAGGTATTATGTGATGTTTCCCCACTGGATGTCTATGATGTTCTCTTGGGCCAACCATATATGTGGAAACGCCATGCTATATATGAGTCTCGACCCCGTAGTGTCATTATTACTCTTGGGGGTCATCTCTATAGGATACCAGAGGTAGTTCCAACTACTTCCCCACCTAAACAGTGCTGCAAGGTAGTATCTCATACTACAAAATTCATATTCTCCACAATCTGTTCAAAGGGTGAACAGAAGGATACTGCAACCACCACAGCTTCGGCCCAAGCACCTTCTATCCAACAGAAGCAGGTCGACAAGGTTGTCGCAAAGCACGAAGATTCCTTCTGCACACAGTCATCTAAAATAGCCATACTGGTTAAAAACGTCCAAACCTTCCAGCCAAAGGTTCGTGATAGCCTTCAACAAGCTAAGCAACGCCACTTCTCCAGCAAGGCAAGCAGATCACCAAGATTCAGATTCAGCAATCGCTTCCCCCTCTCCCCCGGGAACTCAACGCAATGGAGACCATTGCTTCCTAAGGAGGGAGGATTGATCCAGGTGGATATCGGTGGCCACCCACCTTCTCCAACTGGCCCAAAACATGTTTCTGGACATTTTGGTAATTTACTATTTTTAGCAGTTTTTTCGGGTCCTGAACTTCCGGGGCCATTTTGAGGCCCTAAACGATGTTTTTTGGGTATGTTTCTCTTGTAAAATACCAACTAACAATCCTATTTTGTCTCAAGCATTGTAGGCCTCGGATAGATCTTTCCAACGAGCTATCATACGCCTAAAACAGAGATCGTATGCAAAAGTTACGACCCCGGGAAGTTGATGCACCAACTTACCCAAACGGGGCCCACATGACTTTTGGCGCTTCATCTCCCAGGGTTAGGCTTTTGGATGTCTAGGAATTTTTGCATTCCCAATTATTGTAAAAGGGCCTTCAGAGCCTCATTGTAATCATCTTCTTGCGAATGCGAGTAGTCGTCACATCTCTTCTCAGAGATAAGCTGCCACCATTCTAGCGAGTCTTTCACTCTATAATTTTACAGTCTCTGTACATTTCTCTGATTAATAGAAATCGTGTATTACTATATATCTGTGTTTATGGTTGCATCTCTAATACATTTCTGTTATATTATTGAATATCTACAATATCTCTGTACATTTCTTTATTATATCTCCACTCTCATTTCGTGCTGAAAATAATCCAGATCAACATATCTGATACAAATATTTTTGACGAAGATGAATCCTTTGTGTTCCAGAGCATTGTTTTTGACAACCAGTCCAAAAAATTGATTATTGAAAAACAAATGTTAAGACTAAGAAAGGAAAATATCGTTCAGAACTTAACCTTGTGAACATGCAGCTGTCCCAAATATGAGAACTTCAGATAGTGACCAGAGATGCACTTAATGATTCCATTGGAGGCATCGAGGTCGAGAATGCCAGACTAAAGGACTGGGTCAAGGAATTGGAAGAGGCTTTGATTCCTCTACCATTGCTTGGAAACCCTTTGGCAATAGCCATGTTTTCCACCCCTGTAGCCAAGTTAAAAAGATCCTCCAACCTCCTCGCATCGTGTAGAGGATATGCGGAGAATAATATCAAGAAAAGAATGGAACTGGTTACTGAGGCATGGGAAAAATCACAAACCATGACTTCCCTTGGAACGAGGGCACATAATTTTCTTGAACATTTGGAGGCGGAGTTAAAAGATGAATAACATTTATATATAAACATAGTCCTTCCTTTTAGCACCATTGTCAACAACATGACACAGACAAGAAGAAGAGAACAAAATCTCCCATCCAAAAACCGGATCGGTCAATTAGATGCATGTTGGAAAGAAAAAGTGAAGAACCTACATCTCATTGTTCACTCATGTGAACAATCCATATCAAAGAAAGAAAAATTATTCACAAAGTTGTCCAGAATAAACTTAGTTGGAAGGACGAACGACTTCCAAGACCCCAACTTAATCGTCAACTCCTTGCCCTTAACTAGGCACGACTTCGATAAATAGGTTGATATTTTTAAGGGGTTGTCTTTGGAAAAGTTTTACAACATCATTGAATATGGTCAAGATGACGTTGATGACTAGATAGTCGACTATTCAGTACAAAATGAGAAAATTGATCAAGCTTTGCATAATCTTTCTATCAACTTCGGCGAATTAGAAAAGGAAATTTTCAACACAAAAATATGGAATGAGATCAATGTTGCCCCAATGAGAAGCTACATTGGAGAATGGCTCAAAATGGAATTGAAGAAGGCCATCGATGAAAGGAAACATGCAGTTTCCACAATTCGAGTAGTCGTCGACGACATCAATGAAAAGGAATCAACAAGCAAATAGAAAAAGGGGTCATATGTACAATCACTATAAGTTTACTGATCACATCCTTCTTTGTTTATCAACCCAGTTATTCCACTTTTTTAAATAGAAATTTCTAGCCAAAGATGAATACCTTTAAATTTATTATTTTCAGGTATTACACTCTACCATCGTCCACTTCTTCTTTCTACAGTCCTGTTTCTTGTACATATTTCTCTTATGGTCCACGGGAGCCCCAATCCCAGCCTATATGAAAAACACATTGAAATTTCCAGTAATATGTAACACACTTTTATTTTTTGATATATTTCAAATAAAACTCTTTTTTATCTCCTTTTATATTTATGCACTCATACATTTTTATCTTCCACCAGTCTATATCACAAATGAATTTAAATTCTATATTTCAAATAAAACTATTTTTTATCTCCTTTTATATTTATGTCCTCGTACATTTTTATCTTCCACCAGTCTATATCACAAATACATTTAAATTTCCAGGAACATGTAACTTTTTAAATATATTTCAAATTAAACTATTTTTTTATCTCCTTTCATATTTCTGTCGTCATAAATTTTTATCTTCCACTATGTAGAAATAGTATTTTAATATATACTTTCAAAAATTAAATGGGGCTCTAGAGGCCACGTTTCATTTACTACATGGTTATCACTTGTGCTTCATGCGGCTTCCCACATCGCTGCTGCATTTTCCATCTGCCTCTAGTCCTATCCCAATTCAACCCGGCAGGAACTATGCTGCCACGTAACCTTGTTTTAATATAACACATGCATAACCTATTAGGTTATTTGATCCATTAGATCATTTTTCTTATTTTTTTGAATGACCTCAGAATGTTTTGTTTCTCTTCCATTTTATTTAATTGCAATAACCCTAATGCTAGTTAGACATGTACACAAATTTTCCTTCACTTGTCTAAATTTGTTTATCTATGCAAACTTTCCTTCACTTGTCTAAACTTCGTTATCCAGGTCAACCTTTTTTGATCTATTTTTCAGTGGAGGCGAATTAAAATGAAAATTATTTGAGGGAAAAGTTAGAACTTAGATTGTGGTAGTGTTTTGAAATTTTATGTAATTGAAATCAAATTTATTACTTAAGTTTGTTATAGTTTAGTTTATTTTGAATAAGAATATGAAAAGAAGTAGAGGTGTCAACTACACTTCTTATTTTTAATTAATAAGAGAAGATTGTATAGAAAATTAAATAATCATAGTTGAAATAATGAACAATACATATGCTTACAATCATCAAGCAATGATTTCCTAGGGTAAACAAATACAAAAAAAACACCCCCACTTCAAAGCATCTTCAATGTATTATTCATCAACTAATAAATGGTTTCAATGCATTACAAAGTTTTTATTCTCTCAACAACATTATTTAGTAGCATAAAGTTTCAGAAGAATTTCAATAGTATAATAGTAAGTTAAAAAACTCTTACTTTACCTACAACCTAAGGACTCAAAAATAGGCATAACAAAACAATAAATTATTTATGGTTTTCCAATTCTACATGTTGGAAACGAGGAGCTATTAATTGGCAAACTACTAGTGTTTCTCAACAATAATTGCTTGCTACTACTTAGCATTCATTCTCTGCTACGGTTCAAAATTCAATGTCATCACTGCTCTGTTGTAGAATTGCAAGGTATATGTAATCTGAATTGGATCTTTTCTTTCCAAAGAAAAAAATCATTAAAATCATAAATAAGATTATACATGTTAATATCCAATAGGACTAGACTCACTATTGAAACAGACATTCCAAAAGTGACTTTTATCCCTTCTTTTTACAAAACCATAGTGTATTCAATAGCATATTTTTTGTGCTCTTAACAAGAGTATTCAGTAAGATAAAAGTTCCAAAATTTAAATAATAATAGTAAGTTAAAAAACTCTCACTTTACCTCCAACCCAAGGACTCAATAAATAGGCATAACAAAACCATAAACTATTTATGGTTTTCCAATTCTACATGTATAACCAAGAGCCATTAATTGGCTAAATACTAGTGTTGCTCAACAATAATTTCCTGCTACTACTCAACATTCAATCAGATCACTACGTTCGTATAGAATTGCAAGATATATATGATCTAAATTGGATCTTTTTTTCCAAAGAAAAAAAATCATTATAATCATATATAATATTAGATATGTTATTGTCCAATAGGATTGGATTCCATGTTGAAACAAAAAGTCCAAAATTGACTTTACTCCCTCCTTACAAAACCATATTGTATTACTGACATTCCAAATTTGTCTTGAAAATCGGCTTGACATTCATCATTTTTCAAAAACAAACTCCACATTATATAATGACCAAAAGAGCATGACTACCACTACATAGTTGACCATATCACAAATCCAACATAAAACATTCATGACAAGACACTTCAAGGGTTACCAAGGTATGTCAAACTTTTAAACAACATAAGACAAAGACAAATGAGACAAACTAAAAGTGGAACTCCATTTAAATTGATTCTTAACCATCCAATAATTTGTATAGGCTGAAGGAGACTGTTTGCAGAGATAGCACCTCCTTGGAAAACTTGTCATATTTTTAATTCATATCTTTATATATGTGCTTGAAAGAATAACACTGGAAATATTGTAGAGATGAAAGAATGTCTTGGAGTAATGGGCCAAGACTAACATTTTCCACTGTGATATGTTTGTAAGCCCATTCAATCACTATTTTTGAGTCCCCCATTACTTAAATATTGGGTATTCCTTTATTTAAAGAAAAGAGAAGGGAAATCCAAAACACTGATAATTCTTCTTTGGTATTAGTACCTCTGCGGAGCGCATATTGAATGTGAAAGTAATGACCTTGATTCAAGAAAATAAACCCTCCAACCCCACATTTGGTTAGATATCCTTGCATTACACCATCGAATAACACCCACATAATACCATAGTTTATATGAGTCATGACATGAATTATTGGTTTTTTTTTCCTTAGGATCCATTCGATATTCGTTTGTAAGCCTCTCTGTAAGACCTGGCGTTACTGCCGCTAGAAATTCATAGTCCTAAAAAATGCTTGTGTTATGAGCCAACCAATACTTTGGAGACAAAGATATTTCCAAAAGATCTTGTATCTGAGTTATATAGTGATAAGAAACAAATAAATGAGAAACTAACTATGCATCGAGTTTACAAAGAGGACACCTATTTTTTCCAAACCATCCTCTCTTAACTCCATTTTCCCAATTAAAACTTTTGTTATTTAGTTCAAGCCAAAGAACAATTTTTCATTTAGTTTCCCCCCTACTTTACCAAATAATGTCTCGCCATCAAATTATTTTTCCATCTTATTGAATTTATAAATGAGAATTGTAACCAAGCTTTGTCGTAAAATCACCAGTATTGAGATTTTTATATCACTAGAGTGAATATTCTTTATCCCCAGATAATCTAATAAAGATAAACCTTTAGTTTCCTACGTAATTGTACCATTTTTCCACATCAATTCTAGATAACCCAAGATCCAATTTCAATTTCTAACCCCTACTGCCCATTTCCTAAGGATATTGGGCTTTGACATAAAACATAGAGTAAATATCTACTTCATGGAAAGACCGAACAAGAATTTCAAAAATACAAAAGGAATCACCAACTCACAATCAAGGGTCTTCACAAATTTGTATTTTCTTTCCATTCCCCACCTTCCAATTTGTCCAATGACCAACCCGAGGGAAACAAGCGACCAAAGCATTCCAAGAAATTAATCATTTTTTAAAGGAATTTCTAGGAAGATGATACTAGTCTTCCATCGATATACCTTTCAGGTATTTGGATTTCATTACTCTACCCTAAAGTGAAGAATTGTGGGTAAGCTACCATAAAATTTTAGTTGCTAAAGACTGGGAAATTTTTTAGATCCCAACCTCCCATATTTTTAGGCATGACTATTTTATACAACTTTACTAAAGAAATACCGTTTGAAGCACAATTTATAGACCACAAGAATTTGAATTTGACCTTCCTTATTTTGGATCAAATACTCTTAGGAACATTCACAATAGATGTCTAGTATACAAAAATGATTTCCAACAAAATTTTGAGAAAAATAAGACATCATCCTTGTGATAACAACCTATTAACCGACAAATATTTTCCTCCACTTTTAATCCCTATACAAAGCCCCATGTTATGCACAAAAACCTTTATTAAGCCCTAGATTTTGAATTATTACATTTCTAGTGTTATATTTGTATGTAGGCTAGAACCCTTCATCTCACCCTTTCTTTATAATCTTACCCTTTGTCTCCTATATATAAGCCAAGGAGACCTAGTCTTAGGACCATCATATTGTACATTGAATATATTGTAAAACGAGGTTTCCCCCTCGAAGTGGACTATTATTCATTTTTTTTTTATCATTCTGAAGGAATATTGCATGGCAATAGACTCGACTTAGCAACGTTAATTTCCGTTCCTTTTTTTTTATACAGATAATGAATCTAGTAAAGGGATTGAATATCATGAAGAGGCCCATCACCAAGAATAAATACATCATCCACAAATAAAAGATGGGATATAATCTTTGTTGAAGAAACCTTTACCTCCATAAGGTCCACATTAGCTCTTGAATCCATCATTAGTTTTGTCAATCCTTCCTGTAGATTTTAACCTTGTACAATATTTACTGGAAACAAATTTCAAGTAAAAGAACAAAAAAGATACAATGGCAAATACAAACATTACATAGAGATTTTTCCCTGGAAACCCAAATCGGGAAAACCAACATACTATATATTCATTCATAGTGATACATTGTTTACAATACAATATACATATAGGAGTCAACGACATCCAAAACCATAACCCAATGACCTAGATTAGTCAACAACCCTAATTCCTTAACCAGAAATAGAAAACCATCAACAAAAAACCATGTGCTGAAAAACCACCTAAATATGTGGCACGTTTTCCAAGGAAAAAAAAATTGGGGGCACTTCCCCCAAACCCACGCACGGGGGGATTCACACTACTTCTTGTGCAAATACTATAACACTTATGCCACCAATATATATAAAAATTCCAATAATGGACATCCATTCCTAAGACTACGAGGAATATGAAAGATCTTGGAAGAAGATACATTTATAATCACTGCAAAATATACTGACTGGATGCACCCCATGATCTAGTTAGTCATGATGATATTCATCCCTATATAAATAAGGGGTAGACGCAAGGATGAAAAATTTAATCTATCGTATGTCTTCGAGTGGTCAAACTTGAGAGCCATTGACATAAGCTTTGATTTTTTTGATTGAATGAAGAGCTTCCTAGGAAAGGGCAACAACAACCTGGATTTGATGACGATGGAGAAAGACAAATTGTTCTTTTGAAATAATTTCACTTAAAATCAGCTTGATCCTAAGGGTTGTCACCTTAGAGACCAATTTATAAATCACATTACAAAAAGATATCGGGTGATAATCATCAAAGGAATACACATCACGCTTTTTGGGAATAATTGCTATGAATATTGAGCCAAGGGTTATGAGCATATTTCCATATCATTGAGATTCCCTGACCACTTTAAGAAGGTATCCTTTTATTATCTCATATAATCACGTGTAAAATTCCACCTTGGACTTGTAATCTTTCCTTTCTTAAGAAAGAAAAAAGTGCATCTTACTTCTTCCTTTGTGACTTCTACTTCTAAACTAGGAATTAGTCTAAGGATATACATGATATTTTGAATACGACATCCTATGGGCTCTTTAAAAAAGGAACTAAAAATATGAATCCCTTCTCCGACCTTCTCCTTAAATAATATTTCCTTCTCCCCCTTAGAATTTCGAATCTTACCAATGGTGTTTAAGTTTTTACGATAGTTAGAATATTGGAAAAATGTTTCTATATTACTATCTCCTTCCTAAATCCATAAAGCTTGGCTTTTAGGTATCCATTTTGCTTCATATTTTTCATGAAAATTTTTTGTTACAAATTCAAGAGATCTCAATTTTGATAGATCTTCATAATAGAAAATACCAGATTGGTTTTCCTCAAAAAATATTTTTATATTCCTTTTAGTCTCTTTTAGTTGAGCTTGGCATTTCTCATTGAAGGATCTACTCCAATATCTAGCTTTAGATTTTACTTAGGTGATATCATAAACAAACTAATGCATGAAGGAGGATGGATTGCATGAAGGAGGATGGATTATCAAATCTTAAGGTTTCCCAAATCCCGTCCACTATATTTTATAATCTTATTATAGTAGCCATAAATGGTTGAGTTTTAGAGGTTCTATCAGATTCATATCTTCATTAGTGATTTCAAAAAGAATATGAAAATGGTTTGAAATTCCTCCTAAAGAAACTCATGATTTAAGAAGGAAATAATTCCCAAGCAATTACTTTGAAACAAGGAACTAATCAAGTCTCTTCGAAATAGCTTCCTCATTCTTTATAAAAGTATGCCACGTCAGAACAAGATTTGTAGGCTCCATCTGCACCAACTTACAACTTGCAAAAAATTGATTGAAAAAGGCACTCAATCGGTCCTGAGTCAGGTGAGACCCCCATACCTCTTGCAATAAAAGAGTTAAATTCAAATCACCTCCAAGAATGATAAAATCAAAACCAAAGACACCAAATTTCGCTAAATATTCCCATAATGGTCTTTGTTCATGATACGACCCATATAGATTGATGAATTTTAGTCGAATGTCTAACTCCTTAACATCAAGAACTATAGAGATCACAAAAATCAAAGTGGTCATCGATACTATGTGTAGTACATGAATCCAATATGTAAGAAGACCCCTGAACATACCTTCAACATCTAGAGAGAAAAAATACCAACCCTTTACCCATGGTTCAAACATTGCTTGAGCTTTAAATCTTGTTGACATGGTTTCTTGAATTCAAATGATATCCAAATTGTCAGCTTTGACAAGCCTTTTGAGGGATATAATTTTACGAGCCTCCCCTACCCCTCAAGCATTAAATAAAAAGAAAATCATGATGGCACCTTGTTCAAGGATTTACTTTCTCCAAGGGCTCTATGAATGGTAGCTTGCTCTCATTTATTTATATCTACCACAACCTTATTTTTTACCTTAGACAAGTTCAATTTCCGACCAACCAAGGGGGGTGAATAAATTTCCAAATCCAAGCCCCCTCTTACGACACTCCTTTCTTTGATATCGAAGCTCATAACCCTTCCTATGGGGGAACTTAGAGGTAAATATGGACAAGCTCGAGATGGAAGAACATTTTTCAAGCCTCAGAGTCTCCCATGACACTCCACCTTTTAATCCATTAGAATCAGGGGAGGAAACTTCATTTGAAGAAAGAGGGAAATAAAGAAGGGGAGNGAGAGAGAGAGAGAGAGAGAGAGAGAGAGAGAGAGAGAGAGAGAGAGAGAGAGAGAGAATATACGGTCTAAGGGAGGTTCATTAGAGCTAACAACTTATGGGACATCATTGATCCAGACAAGGGGACCCATAATGATCTTGATATTTTCTTGAATATTTTTAGTATCCAAGGAAATCAAAGGAAATATGGATGGTATTCTAATTCCTTACCAGGATATTCTAGTGAACTGGATGGAGAGAAATCTTACATACCAACCATTGGAGCTACCACCTAAGCATTGTCACACACTGACCCTAGAATCAATACTTTGATGAAACCTACATCCAACTAGGCCTCCACAACCTTAAGCTTTTCCATACCCATCTTAGGTTTAATGAACGTTTTATCCTAAACATTTTTTCTACTCACCTTTCCATATAAATATAATTGATAAGAATATTGAAAATGTCCCACCTTATGACACCTAAATCAACGGAAAGGAAGCTTACAATAATAAATATTTTGGCACCAAGAAATGTCACCCATATCAAGATCAATTTCCTCCAAAACATTGTCATGTGAGTCCAGCTCCACTAGAATCCATACCCACCTCATATCCATATTTGAGTCATAGTTAGGCTCAAACCCTATAAAATGCTCGATTTTGTTTCCCAAAGCCTTAAAAAATTATTCATGCCAAAATATCAAGGGAATCCCTGAAAAAAATTCTTGAACCTTCTTTAAGGAGACGTGATGTCGCATAAGGTTAAAACCCATCAACATTCTCTTTGCAAGAAAAAACCTGAAGGACCCCAATTCTAGTTAGAATATTCACCACGTCATCCAAGGATCGAAGAATGAAACAAAACCACCCTCTTTCGAGAACATGGAAAGCCAAAATATATCCCAAACATTCTTCCCAATTTTCCTTGAGCCAACCCTTAAGGGTTTCCCGACATACCACTTTACCATTGAATCAACCAACTATAGCTTTGTCTAGAAACTTGGGAATTTCATAGATACTCATGTCCCTTCCAACCACCACTTTTACCTTCTCCTTCTTCTCTTCGATGCCATTTATTTTTCATTGGATTAGAAACACTCGTTTGAATCCTTTCATTCTAAAATAGCACCCATTCCCTGCTAGATGAACGACCTATAGCCAAAGATGGGAAAGTCTCAGAAATAAGCAAAACAAAATTTTGAAGAACCTGATCTTTGTAAAGAGAAACTACTGAATTGAACTCCTTTTTTTCCTCCTCATTGACCCGCATGGGAGAGTTAATCACCCCATATAGAACCTTCTGATTAAATCCATTTGTCCCTCCTTCCACACATGCATCTAAGGTAAGAGACCACAATGTATAATCCATTTGCAGATGAAAGATTTGGGCCAGGCTCAAACTATCCTCGTCATATTCCAACATATCTTCATCCATTAAATATCTCTACCCAGGAACTAACAAACCACCCTACGAAAACCCCTTTTGCAAGAATTTGAAATCCAAAAGTCACATAATTGTTACTTTGACAAGATGGAGCCACGACTGAAAACGATGAATTCAAACAAATTGGCCCAATATAGAACCTACGAAAACCATTTCTAGAAAAGATATGCCCCCAATAAAAGACCTTAGAAACCTAGCCAAAGACCGTAGAGCTACCTCTCCCTCTCCCCCCAAAAAACAATTTAAAAGTTATATATTTTGAATTGGATCTTTGTCAAACTTTCTTGTAAATTTCTAATAAGCATGTAATTTTTATTTTTTTTGCGTTCTTGGCAAAATCGGAAGGGAAATGAACCATTGTGATGGTTGGCCTTATAAAGGAAGCTCATTAAAATAAATGAAGGATATAGTAAAGACAATGAGGTAGATGCAAGTATAATTTGTGAGGGCAATAGAAAAATGGAAGCTCGAAGAGGGTAACCTGCTTGGATATACAAACAATGAAAAGCCAAGAATTGTCTACATAGAACATGGTCGTATCTTTCATTCTTTACTATAATACTTCTACTTTTTTCTTTATATGTCCATATCAATTCTAATTGAACCAAGAGGACCTTTATATAGCATATAATGAGGGAGATGTGTAATTCCTTCCATGCTCAACATGGAGTTGACACATGGAATTTAAAACGAATATTTCAATCTCTATCATAAATAAAATATTTCAATATCCACATTACACTAGAATATATATATATATATATATATAAAGTAATTTAAAGTACAAAAAAAACATAGATAGTTTCTATATGAGTAAATACTCTAGTGTTTCACATGGAGTTGACACATGGCATAACACAAAAAAAAATCAATTTGTATTGTAAATAAAAAATTTCAATGTCCACCTTCACTAAACAATTTACAGAGAGAGACCATTTCTAGGGGTCATGAAGATTACCCATAGTTGAATACAACTATTGGCATCAAATAAACTCCAATAATCCCTTCAATGCATTGTGGATTTGACAATGTCATTCCTCTTCGATTCATTACATTTGATCCATTACATGAAGTTCAAAACTTCACCCTTTCCACCATCGATCTCGTACTCTTTCATGCACCTTGTTGTTCTCATTTCAACTCTTAACATTCAATTGTAGGACCTTTGATAATTTGGATGCTCCATTGCCCCTTTATAATGTAGATCACATGACCCCGATGTTAAAACCCTGACATTGATCATAGTCCCTCTCCAATACAGTGTTGGGGCTAAGCCTCTTCTTTGTTGTTGATATTCACACAATTGGATGGTTAGATCTCCTTTTCAGTCACATCATATCATTTCAATGGATCACCATTGATCCTTACAGTTATCAATGGTGACTCCTTTTATTTACTAGAATACAACGTTTCCTTGCAACACTCGAATATCTCCCTCATGCACATTTGGATTCATACTTATGGGTTTATCAAGGTTAGCACACATGGATTAACACATAAAAATAGAAATCACGGGCATAAAAAATATAGTGTTTTATATATAAATCGAGCTCGATATTACATGGTAAGGCCTTGCTAGGCCTAGCTACCCTCGTCCTGATTTTATATTTTTTTGGTCCCCTTTCAATGCCCAAAGGCTTCCATTTTAAACAATAACAATAAGAGTATCAGACCATTATATATCCAATATATCCTCACCCTATGCCTAATATCACTCAAAACAACAAATACACAATGAACCTTATCTTTTTTTTTACATGAATATCAAGGAAAATCACATACTCTTGTAGCTCTTCATTCAATATTTCGACTTTGATTTGGAGGGTTTTTTCTCCTATATCAGAGAGATGCATATTTAACTATACATCTATCATGCATGGATATGGAATCTATGGATAAGATCACTCAAAACAACAAATACACAACGAACCTTTTTTTTTTTACATGAATATCAAGGAAAATCACATACTTGTGTAGCTCCTAGTTCAAGATTTCGACTTTGATTTGGAGGGTTTTTGCTCCTATATCAGAGATATGCATCTTTAACTATACATCTATCATGCATCAAGATGGATCAAGTTCCTTGAGGTGAAAACTTATTTTAAATTGATTTTTTTTTTTTATTCCTGTCAACCCATGATAAATCCCCAGTTAAGATGAACCTAAATTGGTTTTTAAAATTTATATATCAGTATGTACCATTAGGTTGCTAAAAATTTTCAAATCATTAAGTTTAAAAATATTTACTCTCTTTATTTTCAAAATGCATAGAGCAACTACCATTACAAATTCATGAGAAGAGGTCATTATCAAAATAATAAAACAATTAACAAATAAAATATTTTTTCTTACAATATTTTTAAAGTTCTTATTAATATATCTTAAAAGTTATTATTAAGAATATTAATATAAAAACCTCCCTTAATTCAAGATCATGTTTCAATAATTCAATATTTCATCGGAAAGAAAAGGGAAATGATATGTGTATGATGGTCTATTGAATTTGCAGAAGAGATGCCCAGACCCAAAATTATGCAACAAGTCGGGGGCCACGCCAATTTTTATGAACCTCACACAGAACAAACAAACATATTTTGTTGTAACCCCAGCACATTCTCAATCCCGACACTAAAATATAATGACACTCGTATTTTTAAGGCCAGGGATTATACATATCGAATATAAACGTTAAATGGAGTAATACCCTAATTTGCTTCTTACAGACCCAACCCGGGTAGGGGTTTAACATATAATTGATAACTCTAAACATACATATCTGAACCTTATTGAGGATTGTGGACAGGGTCCCTTATGAGTACAAGTGCCATAATATGGTGGTGAAGGGGGAAGAAAGTAGCCACTATCCTTTCTAACTGCCTGTGCAATTCTTATATGAAAGAGGCCAGACAGACATATGGATCTTGAAAGTTAGCATGTAATTTGTCCATGTTCTTAATTTATGAAACTGCATTTAGAAAATTCAGAAGCTTATTCAAAGTGTTCTATATCTGTCAAATTTACAAACTTAGGATACATTTCTAATTGCATTCTAGTAATTTTTGAATGCTTTCTAAAAGAAGTGATCCTATATTATTTTTCAATTATTGTCAAACACAATTATCTATCTGACCTAGAGTTTTATAAAGTTAAATGTCTTTAAACACTTAGTACGATGTTTAAGCTTCCATGGGAAAGTCTCACATAGAATTATGAGAAAACCACACAGGTGACAGTACGCTCACAATCTGTATTATTGATTGAAGACAGATTACATCATTATATATGAATCATATCTACTTGGCGGTTACAACAAATCACAGAAAACTAGGATCTACATTAAGTACTAGTAGAGTTCATCTAGGTAAATATCTAGTGCTCCATTATTTCCAAGTCTCCCCCTTAATGGATAATGGATTGACTTCTACACCTAACATTTTCCTAAACAAGTCAAACTTAATCTTTCCAAGAGGCTTGGTGAAAATATCAGTAGCATTTTCACTAGTATTACAATACATAAGAGCTATTTCATTGGACTGCAATTTTTCTCTAACAAAATGAAACTGAGTATCAACATGCTTTGTCCTTGCATGATAAATCAAATTATTCTCCAGATTGATTGAAATTTGATTACCACATTTGATCATTGTAGGTTTCTTTTGTTCTTCTCGAACATCTTGAAGAAGTCTTCTCAACCAAACAACTTCACAAGTTGTTGCACACAAGGCTTTATATTTCGCTTCAGCAGAAGACAAAGATACAGTAGGTTGTTTTTACTGCTCCATGAAACAACCTCGGATCCAATTCCAAACGCATATCCAATGGTTGATCTTCGATCATACAAATTTCCAGCCCAATCAGAATCTGAGTAACCTGTCAACTCAACATAAGAGGCATCAGTATATTTAATACCATAATCAAGTGTTCCTTTTATATACCTGAGTACCGCCTTTGCTGCATTCCAATATATTTCTTGAGGTTTCTCCATAAATTGACTTAACACACTCACATAATATGCAATACCAGGTATGCTTGTGGTGAGATAATTCAAACTACCCACCATCTGTCTATTCATAGTGGCATTCACTTCCTTCAAACCATCATCACAAGAAAGTTTCACATTCTGCTGCATAGGAACAATAGAAGATTTACACTGATCCATTTTAAATATTTTAAGTACATTTCTGACATACATACTCTGAAAAACAAAAGTTTGGCCTGCATTTCTCCAAACTTCAACACCTATGTAGTAGTGTAACTCACCAAGATCTTTCATTTCAAAAACTTGTGAAAACTGCTCCATGATTTCATCAATTAATTTCCCTACATTTCATATAATTAGTAAATCATCAACATATAAGGAAATCAATACTATATACCCTTGCTCATCAAATTTGGTATACAGATTTGGATCACTCTTGCTCCTCATAAAGCCCTGTTGAAGAAAGAAAGAGTCTATCTTCTCATACCATGACCTAGGTGCCTATTTTATTCCATTCAATGCTTTCTTTAACTTACACACTAAGTGTTCTTGCCCATGTTCCAAAAACCCTTCAGGTTGAGTAAGGTAAACCTCCTCCTTTAACTCACCATTCAAAAATGCAGATTTAACATCTAGTTGGTGTAGCTTCCAATGATACTTTGTAGATAAAGAAATTAACAATTTGATAGTATTCAATTTAGCTACTAGTGCAAATATTTCAGCATAATCAATACCTTATGTTTGTAAATACCCCTTTGTCACCAATCTAGCCTTATATTTGTCTATACTACCATCTGATTTAAACTTGGGTTTGTATATCCATTTGCATCCAATGGGATTTTTATGTTTAGGCAATTCAGTCAATTCATAAGTATTTTTTTTCATTATAGATTCATATTCTTCCTCCATTACATTTCTCCATTCATTATGTTCATTGGCTTCATTAAAACTCATGGGTTCTATGACATTTGAAATGCTACTCATTAGGGCATAGTATCTACACCTCTCAGAGAGCCGAACCTATCGTGAAGATCTTCTCAGTTGAGTATCTTCCTCCCCACTATGTGAAGATCTGTCTTTGCCTCTAGGTGAACTGTGACTGCTTGAAGTGTCCATATCATTGAGTCCTTCTTACTGTTGTTGTTTCTGCGATGGTTGTTGTTGCATTTGTGGTTGCTGTTGTGATCATTGTTGTTGTTGTTGTTGTTGTTGTTGTTGCTTCTGTTCTTTAACTCCTTCATCAGGAAGTCTATGTCATTTCTCATGATTGTTTTCGCCATGATTTCCAGCTTCCTGCTCATGGAAAAGTACATCTCTACTTGCAAATACTTTGTGAGTAGAAGGATCAAATAGTTTGTATGCTTTGAATTCAAACAATACCCTATGAAAATACATTTAATGAATTTAGCATCCAATTTCTTCCTATTCTCCTTTGGAATATGTGCAAAATCCTTACACCCAAATACTTTTAAATTATGAACTACAGGTTTGGAACCATACAAGGCTTCGAAAGGAGTAATATTATCAAGACACCTTGTTGGACTTCTGTTCTTTAAATAAACTGCATTATTTATGACTGCAACCCAAAATGCATTCGAGAGATTCTTACATTTCATCATACTGCGTGCACACTATACCAAAGTTTTGTTTTTCCTTTCAGCCACTCCATTCTATTGTGGAGTGTGGGGTACTATAAATTGTTGTACTATTCCATGATCTTTGCAATATTTGATGAAGTCCCCTGATTTATACTCTCCCCCTTGATCTGAATGGAGGATTTTGATGGATTTTCCTGTCTTCTTTTCCACCATGGTTATGAATTCTTTAAAGTACTAAAAAACATCACGTTTTCTTTTAAGTAAATAAACCCATGTGTATCTCGTGCAATCATCAATAAATAACAAAAATTAAAATGCACCTCATAAAGACCTAGTCTGCATAGGTCTGCAAACATCAATGTGCACAAGATTTAACACATCTCACTTTTTCTTATCAGGATTAGAGGGGAATTCATCTCTGTGCATCATTCCTAATGCACATCCTTCACAAACAACATTCTCATTCTTTAATATGGGAAGTCCTTCAACCATATTTTGTTTCTTTAATGACAATAAACTAGGATGATTGATGTGGCCATACCTTTGATGCCAAATACTCTTTGTTGGCATAGTTGCAGAAGTCAGTGTGTGATGTGCTTTGCTAGTAACATCAAGTTTGTATATTCCTTATGCTCTGACTCCCATTGAAACAATTTTGAAATGGTCCAATAGATCCTTCACTATGCAATAATTCTTGAAGAATTCAACCTTCAAGTTCTGATCTGTAATGGTGGACACAGAGATCAATTTTTTTTTTATCCCGGGCACATACAACAAATTGCGAATGTGACAAACAATACCATTTGGCAATGTCACAGGAATGTCTCTGTATCCCTTAATCTGATGAGCGCGGTCATCTCCAAGGTATATGTTGGCTACATGTTGTGTTTCTTTAAAATTAGTGTACCACAACTTATTACATGTCATATGTACTGATGCTCTGGAATCCACAAACCACGAATCATTATCATCTATTTCAGCAAATAAAGCAGCATTGGACACAAACAGTCTAAGATCCCATCCATCGAAATTCGGGGGTTCATCAATATCATCACTAGAAATAAACAATCTGAGATCATGATTTGAAGATTCTTCTGCATAATGTCCTATATGTTTTCTAGGTTTATTCCTAGCCTCATCACTCTTCTCCTTATGACAGTCTTTAATGAGATGTCCAAGTCGACCACAATAAAACAACTTTTTGACTCATTCCTGTTAGAGGGAATACCTTAATTCAGCCTTGGGGATTGTCTTCTCTGGGATGAACGGCCTCCTCTGCCTCTTTATCTTGATCTCCTTCTTGAGGATCTCTTATTTGACCACAGTGCCAAATCTGTATTCTAAGGATTCAGATTCGAGCGCCTCTCTTCCTCTTGCAGCAAAATACCTATCATTTCTTCAAAAGTAGGAGGTTTCTCCCTAGCTGTGAGACTTGTTATGAACATCTAATAATATTCTACATACCATTTAAGGTAATAGTGACAAGATCAGTGTTGGAAATTGTTTCCCATATGTTTCCTAGCTTATCTTTCACCTCTTTAATTCGACCCAAAAATGAACTAACATATTCATTTCCATTCATCTTAATGCCTAGCAATTTAGTTTTCATGAACATAATATGATTTGTGTTGCTAGTTTCATATAAACCTTTAAGCACTGTCCATGTTTCAACAGAAGTGTTAGCTTCTCTAATATGTGGAATTATATTATCTTTAACAGACATATGCAACAATACCTTGGCCTTGTTTTCGCGCTTCTCCCAATCTTGGATTTGTGTTGTTGTCACACCTACAACCACATTTGGTTTCTCCTTAGTTTTCTTCACAATGGTCTAGACACCATAGCCCTCCATCTGGGTCCGCATCTTGAATTTCTAGTTAATGAAGTTCGAGTCATCTAATTTGTTGGCTTCGTTGAGATAGATCTTTGCTAGCGGATTCTCCATATCTGCAAGTGTATGATCTTTGCTAGTGTTATGACTTCTTGTATCTTTGTGTTGTCCTCAGCTCGCGATTTAGCAAACAACTCACGCTTTCCAAAGAAACTGTCGGATGCTTCCACGCTCACCACACCAAAAGAATGGTCGGCGCTCCTTCAAATAGAAAATGGGAGCATTAGCATGCCTGTACAATGGAAGGGGAGGTGTTGCAGCGCTGAGAAAGAGTGGGAGCGCGAGCGTTAGTGCCCTAGCGCTCTTAGACGCGTACAAAGGGAGCACGAGGGATCCAATTTTTCTTGATTTTGTAAGTGTGAGAGGGATCAGTGCTCCTCTAACACTGCATGGGGAGAGCTCGGCACCCCTACTCAATTAATTTGAGATATTACACTTTGGATCTCGCCTCAGAGAGATGGATCTCTCAGATCTCCAATATTGCTTTGATACCAACTTAGAATTATGAGAAAACCACACAGGTGAGACTACACTCAAAATCTCTATTATTGATTAAAGACATATTACATCATTATATATGAATCATATCTACTTGGCGGTTACAACAAATCCTAGAAAACTAGGATCTACATTAAGTACTAGTAGAGTTAGTCTAGGTAACTATCTAGTGCTCCATTATTTCCAAGTGTCTCTTAGAGTCAACTCTTGCCCATTTACAATTCTTTTAAATCGCAAATCTATATAATGAAAATTATATTCGCAAGACTAATATTAGCGTTAATTTTTAATTGACTAATAACACACAAGATTGAAATATCTTACTTATTGCAAAGAGATGAGATGTAATGTCCATTGGCACATAGTTTTCACTAATCGTTCTGTTATCTCTAATTATATGAGAATAAAACACAGTATGTGTTATTGCTTAGTTCCTAGTGTAATATCTTTTACTAACTTACTTATTTATCGTGTTTATTATAGTTATAAATATAAATGTCAAGCAAATATTTTCAGGAGTCTATGTGAATGACTCGAATAAAAATATTCGGTGCAATAGCCAGTCCCGCTGATTTCGGGTGATATGATAACGAAAGATGGAACTTAATCTGCTGGGTCATTAATAAGAACTGGATCAAATCTAACAGGTACTCCTTCCACCACAACTAATGCTTCCACCACAATTAATGGCTATGGATTTGAATCTGAAACTTGAAGCTCCCGATCTGGAATGGACTGAAATACTCCAATTTTAGCTTGTGTACCTGGATATGGAACTGGAATGGGGGCTGGTTCATGGACAATTTCATCAACGGGTTATGATTTAACCTAGGCTACTACCTCTTGATCTTGCTATCGAATTTATTGGGGTAATTTGTTCACTTCAAACCCTGGGTTCTACTACTATGTCATAAGAAAAATATAATGCATTCAATGGCTTTTTATGCTTTGTGTGTAAAACTGCAACTACTCTCTTTATAGAAATGTTGGGAATCTATTAAGTATGATTAATATCTTACACAAAGACATTTGATCCATGCCAATAATAAGGTTTCATATAATGCATCTTCTAATACAAGAAATCACAACGAGTAAGTTGTCTTTGATACTTTGATTTTTAATATCTATAGAGAGCTAGTGAGAGAACACTAAGAGTGAAATGAAAGTGTTGAAAGCATTTTTCTTTTAGATTAATATGATTTTTTTTCAACTAAAATACTTTTTTTTCAACTAGAAAGACAAAGAATTAAGTGGAATACCTAACTGATTTCCTAATTAGAAAATTATTTTCTCCCCAAAATGCATTGTTTTGTGGGTTATCGTTGTATTTTGGCCTAAAAATTTGAACATTTATAGAAAAATCGAATGGTATGTTGTTATCTCTAACCATGTCTATGACCTTTGTGCTTATTTATTCCTCAACTTCAAAGTTATTTATTGTTTACCTTACTCAAATTTGTCTTTCTCATCTCTATGTTTACACTACATTTCTAGTCTCTGTGTTCATCCTACTTTACTTTAAAGTTTAAAGATTAATCTCGAATTTTTTTTCATCCCATTTTATTTCATAGAGTGAAAAGTGATTTCTTTTATTATGTTTAAAAGTCCTTCATTTATACATAACAAATTGTCATTCTCATTTTCATGTGAAACTATATCCTTTGTGTTAGCACCAGAAGTCACCTCTGGATTGCGGCAGAGGTAAGCCTAGTACCCATCAGGTTATATGTCACAGTTAATGGATTTAAAGAGGTCAAATGGACGCAAACTCAAGAGAATATCTTTTTAACTCAGAAAATCGGGGCAATATGCACTAGCAAATAAGGTCTTCATCAAATTCATTCAGTAAGTTGTAGTAAGAGCGAGTAGGAGGAAGAAATTGAGGATAAGATGTAAAGGTCTGCTCTCGACATCAGGTCTTCCAGCATGCCTAAGGAGGAAAAAAATTGAAAAAAAAAATCCTCTTGAATTCGAAGTTTTAGGAAACTAAAAGCGCTATAACTACACTGCAATCAAACATCCATTAAAACATAGTCACCACAATCCATGCGAATCCTTTGATCATGAAAATTCAATATCAGACACATATAATATGGAAATAGAAGTTGAATTTCATTAAACAAGAAGTCTCATATCAAGTTACATAACTAGATAAACAAAGCTTCATTAAAACATTATAATACGGGAGCTTAGCTCAACCATCGACCATTACAAAATATCAAAACTGCATACATATACTGAGAATTGTTGCAACCACCAAGAGCGTGATCGAGACCTTGCATTCAAAGCTTCCAGTCGGCGCCCTCTCTGTCAGATTGTGCGGGCATTCTTCTGTCAGACGCGAGCTCATATCAACATGGGTTTTGTAGGAAAATCTGCTTGCAGGAGTACCACAAGCTGACAGTTCAATCCCCACGACCGTACCTTCCATACCTTCCATTTATGGAGTGATTCAAGGTTTCAACCACCACTCATTTTTTCATTATCTCCTTCATCAAGACCAGGATGAAACTTAATGCCTAGGGATCTACCATGTGCTACTAACAGCCCTTGGAGTCAACCCGACACCTGGAAACCATGATGGTCTCATTCTTTAACTCACACGGGCATCTTCGACTTTTAGTGTAGGTCTCATGAAATTCACACTCTTTCCTTCGCGCTCCCAAAGCTCATGGTGCCATCTTCTCCTTCACCTCATTTGTCCTGCAAGCGACCTCAGGCCATGACCATGGGGCCAACTCCTGGGCGCATCGCGATTTCACGTTTCGGGGGCCTTCACATCACTTGAGTACACTTTCCCGATACCCGATATTGTGAAATTGCCCTTCTTCAGATCGATAGTCGGATATTCTATGCATCCGACGACCACGATTTCTTTCAAAACTCCCGAAAGTCGTAATCATGCGTTGGGTGCTTACCTTTTTTTTCTTGGGCCCAACTCATATGTGGCATCGGGTTGTGACCATGGGCCCAACTCCTGGGCGCATCGCGATTTCATGTTTCGGGAACTTGTGCCTTGATCCATGTTGAAACCTCCAACTCACGAAATCACAATTTCTCTTATCAGTTGCCATGTGCCCTTCTGGTTTGGATGACCTAGATCTATTTTCTTTTGAATCCTTCCAAAACTCGCGAAAGTCAGATCGACTTCCACTTGTCCCCCTAAGATCTGCGGCTCATATCTAATCTTCATCGTATTGGGATTTCACGTCTCGGGAAGTTGAAATATTACTAACCTGCCTTCTCCAGATTCCCGACTCTACGCTTTCCTCTGATCGACGGTCCATGGATTTCCTCGATCCAATAGCTCAAATCAACTCGTGAGTCCTCCCGACTCTGCCCTTTGAATTTTCCACTCCACGAGTCAGCGAAATGTTGATCTCTTGCCATGTACCCTTCCTATCACCAACGGCTAGGATTGACCTTGTGACTTTGGACCTTTCTATAACATTAAAATTCATGCAACTTTATGATCATGATCACCTGATGGATGAAAATCTGAACTTCGAATGGAACCTCCTCCGTTGAAAACTGAAACTGCTTGCTTGCTTGATTTGAGTCCATATTATATCGCTCATGGTTGTGTCCTGCGTAAATAAAAACTTGGATGACTGGTTAAGGGATCGGGAAAATGGAAGGATCAGTGACCGAGGTAAAGGAGATGAGTGCCCAAAAAAAAGAGGCAAACAAAATGAATTTTTCAGCTGAAGGGGAAAATTTAAAGACATGTCATGCGAAAGAGAGAAAACAAGGTATGGGCATAGACTCAAACGTTTTTGACACCCACCTATGGCCCTTCACAACTTCATGTGATAACAATTGGCTCCACAGGGGATGGCCTGCTCCCTCCAAGCTACCAAGAACACGTAGTTCCAGTTCCTTAGTTGTTGGGCTATGGAGTCTAGCTCAAAACACCTTGCTGAGGAATACAGGCCAATAAGTAAAAATGGAAATAAACACACATGCTCCATGGAGTTTATTTATGTACAGTGCTAAACTAATTGATTTTTACACAGTGCTAGGTGAAAGCAAACTTCCACCATATCCATTCAAGTAGTTTCCTAAATGGAAGACCATTTATTCTGTCGGTGATCAATAGAAGATAATGCAACCATGAAAACATAATGGTTACATCCTTCAACTTCTCTCCAAAGTCTGAAGTTGAGGTAAAGTTGGGTGGCTCCAAGATATGAAGGAAATTCCATTCCAAGTACTCACTGACATGCTAATATAATGAGTGCAAAACTCCAGAAAGTTTGTAACAGACAACCTGTTCTGCTCCATAGTTTCTCACACAGGGTTGAATATCTCTGGTAAGAATAGGTGGGTGAACAGTCTATGCAGGATGACTGGCCCCAGGAGATGGTTTCTCATTGACAGGATCTAGAAAGGAGATAAATTTTCCCTCTGGCTCTTCCTCTTCTTCATGGCTTTCCCAAGGATCAGATCCATAATCATCATAAATAGGGCCCATGGGAAAACTATTTTCTTCAATTTGTTTCTCAGTGACTTCTGCAGGCCAAGGACGGTTATTTACTCACAATATTTTTTTTTATTGAATAGAGGATAAGACTCTTCTATATGTTCTTAGAAATCCTACATATCTAGCTCAGAATCTGATTCATAGTTGTCATACACAGGTTGTTTAGTTCCAGGTGAGATATGCTCATTTACAGTCTTTTAATAGGACATAAACTGCGCATTTAGCTTCTCCCTTTCTCCTTCATGGCTCTCCCAAGGATCAGATTCACAACCATAATAAACAGGAACCATGGGAGAGAAATTATCTTCATCATCTTCATTGGGTATTCATCATAAGTTGTTTGTTCCTGGACAGTATCCGAAATCACTTCTTCGTCATAAGTAGGGCTTCCAAGAACCTTTGTTTCGAGGACTAGAATATCCTATGCATATCCATAAGAGAAGAAAGCATGATCTGCCTTCAATTCCTCTATTCTTGCAGAAAGTGATCATATCGGCTCCATCAGCTCCTCTGAGGGATGTCCCTCATCCTCACATATTTGATTCAAATCAGCCATATCTTGATCACTGTCCTCATACTCCTCACAACAATTATGACAAATAAACTCAAAGGAATAGAACTTTCAACTATATCTATTGAAAGTTGCATGAAATTATCTCGAGGAGGAAATGCTAGCAGGAGGTAAGGAGTGATACCACTAACGAGCATCTCCTTCTAATGAGAGCATGAACATATTCATTAATACATCTTCATGATGTATCTCCCACTGATGCATGAGTTCATGAAACTTATGGAGGTGCTAAGTAGGGTTGTCCTCTTTACGCTCTCAAAATTTGGGCAAATAATCACTCCATTCATTTGGAGTGGAAACAACATTGGGAAAACCAGGAACAATAAAGAAATTAAAAGGATAAAACCTTTGGGCCAAGATTTTTTCGATGTCAAACTAGTGGAGTCACCAATCGATCCTTTAACCATGGATTCACCAGGTGAATGATATGCAGAATGAGTGTGTCTAGTATTTGTTCACCATTAAAGACTAGATCTGATCGTTGTGTTCTCCCGAGGGGTTGTATCTGTAGGCAGACACACTGCAACAGTGGATTCGCTAGGTGAAAGCGCAATCTTCAAAGGTTTTGATGTTTGATGCACCTTCAAAATCATAAGTTTGTTTTCGTTATATCCAGGGAAAATATTCAATTCATCCCCAACAACGGTGCCAGAAATGTTAGCACCAAAAGTCACCTCTGGATTGCGAAAGAGGTAAGCCCAGTACCCATCCAGTTATATGTCATGGTTAATGGATTTAAAGAGGTCAAATGGAGGTAGACTCAAGAGAATATCGTTTTAACTCAGAAAATCGGGGTAGTATGCACAAGCAAATAAGGTCTTGATCAACTTCAGTTAGTAAGTTGTAGTAAGGGTGAGTAGGAGGAATAAATTGAGGAGAATATGTAAAGGTCTTCTCTGGACATCAAGTCTTCCAGCATGCCTAAGAAGGAAAAACTTTGAAAAACAAGATCCTCTTGAATTCAAAGTTTCAGGAAACTGAAAGTGCTATAACTGCACTGTGATCAAACATCCATTACAACACAGTGACCACAATCCATGTGAATCCTTCGATCATGAACATTCAATATCAGACACAAATAAGATGGAAATAAGAGATAACTTTCATTCAACAATAAGTATCATATCAAGTTACATAAATATAGAACTAGAGCTTCATTAAAACATTACAATACGGGAGCTTAGCTCAACCATCGACCATTACAAAATATCAAAACTGCATACATATACTGAGAATTGTTGCAACCACTAGGAGAGTGATTGGGACCCTTCATTCAAAGATTCCAGTCGACACCCGCTCTGTTAGACTATGCAGGCATTCTTCTGTTAGAATCCAACTCAGATCAACATGGGTTTTGCAGGAAAATCTTCTCGCAGGAGTACCACGGGCTGACGGTTCAGTCCCCACGGTCAGACCTTAGATACCTTCCATTTATGGAGTGAGCCGAGCTTTCAACCACCACTCATTTTTTCATTAACTTCCTTCATCAGAATCAAGAGGAGACTTAACGCCCAAGGATCTACCATGCGCTGCTAGCTCCCTTCAATTCAACCCGACACCTTGAAACCATGATGGTCTCATGAAATTCACAGTCTTTCCTTTGCGCTCCCAAAGCTCCTGGTGCCAGCTTCTCCTTCACCACATTTGTCCTGCATGCGACCTCGGTCCATGACCATGGGCCCAACTCCTGGGCGCATCGCGATTTCACGTTTTGGAGGCCTTCACATCACTTCACTACAATTTCTCGATACCCAATATTGAAAAATTTACGTTCTTCATATCGACAGTCGGATCTGTTATGCATCCAACGACCATGATTTCTTTCAAAAATCCTGAAAGTCGCAATCATGCGCTTGGTGCTTACCATTTTTTTCTTGGGCCCACCTCCTATGTGCCCTCGGGCTGTGACCATGGTCCCAACTCTTGGGCGCATCGTGATTTTGTGTTTCGGGACCTTGCGTGTTGATCCATGCTGAAACCTCTGACTCACGAAATCATGATTTCTCTTATCAGCTGCCACATGCCCTTCTGGTTTGGAAGCCCCAGATATATTTTCTTTTCAATCCTTCTAAAACACCCAAAAGTTGGATCGGTTGCTACCTTCCCCCCTAATATCCATGACTTAGATCTAATCTTCATCGTATCGGGATTTCATGTCTCGGGAAGTTGAAATATTATTCACCTCCCTTCTCCCAATTCTCAATTCTACGCTTGCATCAGATCAACATTCCATGACTTTCCTCGATCCAACTACTCAAATCAACTCGCAAGTCCTCCCAGCTTTTCCCTTTGACTTTTCCACTCCGTGAGTCAGGGAAATGTTGATCTCTCGCCACTTACCCTTCTCAGCACCAACAACTAGGATTGACCTTGCGACTTCGGACCTCTGTCTGACATTAAACTTTGCACAACTTTATGATCTCGATCACTTGAGGGCCGCAAATCTGAACTTCCAATGGAACCTCCTCCATTGAAAACTGAAACTGCTTGCTCGCTTCATTTGAGTCCATATTATATCTCTCTAAGTATTGCACTTTGTGCTCATGGTTGCGGCCTACGTAAATAAAAAATTGGATGACTGGCTAAGGGATCGAGAAAATAAAAGGATCAGTGACTGAGGTAAAGGAGATGAGTGCCCAAACAAAAGAGGCAAACAAAATGACTTTTTCAGTTGAAGGGGAAAAGTTAAATACATGGCCTGCGAAACAGAGAAAACGGGGCATGGGCATAGACTCGAGCATTTTCGACACCCACCTACGACCCTTGACAACTTCATCTGATAACACTTTTAACATCTAATTCTATTTGCAACTTTTATAACATTATCCAAAATACTTTTTAAGTGGTTTTTTAGGTTTCGAATATCATGATTGTTTATTTAGATTTTTGAAAATTTGAAAAAATAATATATTTTAAGTATTTGTAAGATGTATACGGAGTCAGATTTTTTCCGGAATCGAATTCTAACTTAATAACTATGGTGTAAACCTTATAACACAAATAATGTAGGAAAGAGAATATATTTTATTATTTAAAAATATATAATCCCGGAAGGAGAATATAGTTTATTGTTTAAAAAAAATATTGTTGTTACTTTCTAAAACAAGAGTTTGTTTTAGAAACATTCTAATACTTAAAAATCAATATGGTTTTTATTCGTAAAATCTTATTTTTTTAGAAATGTTTTCAAACTTTAGTATATTAGAATCATTTTTTTATCAATTGTTGTTATATCCAGATTCCTCCAACTTTTAAAGGTAAGGATTAACTATTGAGCGATTTCTCTTTTTATTTTAGACTATGCACAACTAATATATTAAGATTTTGGATATACACAATTAATACATTATAGTGTTTTTGAAAGTTTTTGCTCTATGTATAATTAATACAGTAAACTATTTCTAAAAGATAAAGAATATTCAATTTATTGTTAATTTCACTTGTTTTATATTATTGAAGTGAATTTATGTCTAGTAAGAGTTCATTATTCATTTTTATAAATAAAGTATATTTATTGGGATCATGTATCTAGAAATTCAAGAAAATTGATTCCTTACATTTCTAAATGTTTTGGTGATAAGGAAGTAGGATGGTTATGTGACACCTATGATTTTTAATAAGAAAACACATACTCACCCCTGTTGGAAACATGCCAACAAATTTCCTCATGCAGTCACATGCACATGCATGCAACTATGTTAATTCTCATGCATGCAATCTATTTATGAACTGCTCGAGTAACTACGTGATCTATTCATGATTAGTTTGTGTAATTGAGCGACATATGTTATATAAGCAATCATACCCATAAAGGTGTGAGTGCAATGTGTGATGAGTGTGAGTGAAAGATGTGTAGAGAGTAGAGTGTGTGTGAGGAGAGGATGATTGTATTCCTATCAAGGCTATTGTAATTCTCCCCTGAATAATAATAATATAGATAGTCATTGCCCGTGGTTTTTTACCTCATTGGGTTTCCACATAAATCACTTTGCAATTGTGTATGGTTGATGTGCTTGGTTCAATTGTGTATTTGATATTTCTTATTTTATTCTATGTTTTCATTCTGCTGCCTAACAAGTGGTATCAGAGCTTATATTTAAAGGAGCATAGAGCGAAGGAGAAGAGAATCTGGTCGCTGGATCAAAGAGCTTGGTTTATTAGAAGTTGTAATTTTCTTTTGGACGGTTGTTTATTCTAATGGAGAAAGTGCAGAGTTCCAATTTTGAGGTGGAAAAGTTTAGTGGTAAGAATATCTTTACGCTGTGGAAGCTCAATTTGCGAAATTTTCTTGTGCAACAAGGATTGCAAAATTCCTTGGCTCGAAAATCAAAGAAACCGACAAGCATGATAGATGAGGACTGGGAGGATCTCTATGCAAGAGCCCTTAGTACTATTCGTTTGTGTCTGGAATATGAGGTGTTGTTTAACATTGCTGAAGAGATGAAAACAATAGGTTTGTTGACCAAACTGAAGAGTCTATATATGACAAAGAAATTGTCAAACAAAATCTTCTTGAAGAGGAAATTGTACAACTTGCGGATGAAAGAAGATACACAAATTATTGATCACTTGAATGTATTCAATACTCTGATTTGTAAATTACCTAATATGGATGTAAAGTTCGAATATGAGGACAATGTGGTTGCACTACTATGTTTTTCACCTAAGTCTTGGGATCATCTGGTCACTACTATGTCGTTTAACAAAACAAACTCCATTGATTATGACATTTTTGTGGGAGCTTTGTTGTCGGAGGAAATGAGGAGAAGATCTGGTAAGGAAACCTCAACAACAGAATCAATGGTGGTTAGAGGTCGATCTACAGAAGGAGGGAAAGATCAGAAAGGTACATCCAGGTCTAAGTCAAAAGACAGTAAGGGTAAGGAAAAATGTTGGTTTTGTGGAAAATCTGGGCATCTCAAGAAGGATTGTTGGAAAAGACAACAAGCATCCAAAGAGGACTCCACAAAAGAAGCGAATTCAGCTATAGGTATGGTTGATGAATTTTTTTCTATCTGTTGTGTCTCTCCACCCGGGTTCACATATAAAGTGTAGGGCGGTGATGGTTGAGTCACCGTGTAATAAAAAAAAATGTATTTACTTTGGAGTTGTAGAAATTATTGATTTCATGTAAATGGGCATATGTTTGTATGACCTGGATAGGCATACATAGACCTGGTTTATCATGTCAACTATGAAAAATATAGACGTAGATTTAGGTAGATTAAATATGTGGGGAGGCATGTATGTTGGGTTAACCTTGACTTGGTGAAACAATTAATGAGTTAAATCTGGTTTTAGGTCAAAGAAGGTGGTTTTTCAGGTCCATGTGTTTTGGGTATCTCGTGGTATTGTGTCCATGGATTGTATGTAATGAAGCCTATAAAAGGCTTGGTGAAATCCATTGTAAATGGGCCTGGAGCTAAGCGGTGAAGGGTTACTTGGTCGATTTGGCCGAATTTGGTCAAAGTTGTTCGAATGCAAAGTTTGAGGTGGACCAATGTGTCCAGTTTAGAAAGGTGGGTCTGTAGAAATGTTGATGTGTTGGTAGGTCAATCAAGTGTTTGAGAATATATGATGAAGGTAAGTTCATATCCATGGAACTTGGAAATTATTGCAAGGAAGTTGGGATCGAATAGCCACGTTCAATAATGCCAAGTTGCAGTAATAGTTGTGGACAAAAGCAGTTGCGCTATTTGGTATCTCTGTCACCATCGGTTGCAAAAGACAGTAAGAATCAGGAAAAGTTATGAACAGGTCATATTGTAATTACTCAAATGCGAAATTATTTGGTTGTGATGCTTGTAGTTTTTTATCAACAGCCAAAGTAGGACCTAGATCAAACAGGTAGATCCTTGATATGGTGATGACATTAAGGGGTGCATACTCTAGGATCCTACTACCAACATAATCATCATGGACAAAGATGAAGTGTTTGATGTATCTCCTTTTATAAAATAAAACATAGTAAAAGATGAAAGGTTCAAAGCATGATTGGTCGTAGATGGGGATTTGGAAGGTATTGATTTCCATGAAAGTTTCTCACCGATTGTTAACAACTTGTTTCTATTTCATGTTTCTAATAGAACTGGTTATGTTAGTACAACTAGATGTTAAAACTATTTTACATGGATTTGTTTGGATAAGGGGATGTATATGGAACAACCAGAACGGTTAGTTCAGAATCACAACAGAAGATTTGTTTGCGAACTCAAAAATCATTAGATGGCCTGAAGCATGCTAGGAAAATGGTACAGGATGTTTGATTCCTTCACGGTGAGACAAATTTTACAAGAAGTGAGTATAACCATTGTGTTTATGGTATATTCATTATCTTGGTGTTATATGTTATGCTTGTTTCAAGCACAAGCATGGTTGATATCAATGGGTTGGCTCAGTTGGTTAGGACGTTTGTTATGAAGGATCAGGGAGCATCAAAATAAATCTTGGGCATGGAAATACACAGAGATAGGAAATATGGTAAGCTTGGTTATCATAACAGAAGTATGTGGTGAGGATACTCAGGAAATTTAGTATGAATAATGTGGAACTGGTAAAATCCCTTTGGCTTTCCATTGTAAATTCTCTTCAGGTTTATGTCTTAATTGATGAAGAAGAAAAGGGTTATATGTCTCGAGTATTATATGCTAGTAGGAAGTTTTATGATTGCAATGGAGAAATGGTCATCATTTCACATGCAGTTGGTGGTGTCAGTATACACATGGAAAAACCAGCTCAAGAGCATGGAAATGGGTGATTCAAATACAAAAGCACAAGTATCACCTACAGTGGTTGTAGTGATTTGGTCCATGCTTATGATTCATGAGATTTGGACAAGTGCATCAGTTTATTATACATTTTATTGATGGAGACAAAATGGTCCATACTGGAGTGAATCATGCAGGCATGTTCACGTAATAGTATTGTTAGAGAAGTTGCAGACCTGTCATGGTATTTGGCTTCTCTTGCAGGAAAGGTGATGGATGAATTAATTAAAGGAATGATATATCAGGTAAATTGTTTTCAAAGTGAATATTGTTGGAAACATGCCAACAAGTTTCCTCATGCGGTCACATGAACATGCACTTGCACATGCATGCGGCTGTGTTAATCCACATGCATGCAATCTATTTATGCACTACTCATGTAACTATGTGATCTATTCATGATCTATTTGTGTAACTGAGGGATAGATATTATATATTCAAGCATACCCATAGAGGTGTGAGTTTAATGTGTGAATAGTGTGAGAGAAAGTTGTGTAGAGAGAAGAGTGTGTGTGAGGAGAGGATGATTGTATGCCTATGAAGGCTATTGTAATTCTCCCTTGAATAATAAGAATACCGATAATCATTTCTCGTGGTTTTTTCCCTCATTGAGTTTCCACATAAATCACTCTATCAATTGTGTATGATTGATGTGCTTGGTTCAATTATGTGTTTGATCTTTCTTATTTTATTCTCTGTTGTATGCTATGTTTTTCTTCCGCTACCTAACAACCCCCACCTCAGCCAAAAGATGGATATATTAAACATTGATTACTAAAAACACAAGGATCTCTAATAAACATCACATTGAATAAGATAAAGAACATTTGTGCAAAGTTTTCTTGAGCAATGGATACACAACTTCTCACATTAATAAACATTTTCCAAAGTAGAGAGACAACATAGGAGAACTGAAGGATCTATCAATGCATGTAACGATTGAGATCTATCATACAATGCTTCTACCATATATGGAAGGAGTACCGATAAAATTGCAAGTATCTAAGAAAGAAAAACATGAATGTTGTCTTCTCCTTTCATGAACAACATTAGGAAGTTCCTAAAGCTCGTGAAAGAAAAACATGAATGTTGTCTTCTCATTTCTTGAGCAGCGTCATGAAGTTATCTTTGGTAGAGCATTCATACAGTACAAAACATCCAATGAAAAAAAAAAATGAGGATAGTTGGTCTAAAAGAAGGACAAGAAAGGCAATTGAGATAGTTAATAACTTCAAAAATAAGGAAATGAAAATCCTAGTCGTTGATAGTTGGTCTAAAAGAAGGATAAGAGAGGCAATTGAGATAGTTAAGAACTTCAATGGTTTGAATTGGGATGATGGTTTAATTATTACTTAAACCTAACTTGAGGCTCTTATCAATTAATCATTCTTAATATTAATTTGTATTATCGTGTTTTGTGTGGATGTGAAAGAGCTCATAAGCGTTTAATATTTATGTGTATGATTGGCCTCAATCTGGAAAAATGGTTGTTTATTTATATTTATTAATTGAAAAGTGAGAAGAATTTCTCAACATTGTTTGTTATCTTAAGGGTGTGTCTAAATTTACAATAATATAATATAACATACCATGCAACATCTCCAATACTTGTGGATTCTCAACTAATAAAAAGTCTATTTAATTTATATTTTGTTGATGTTTTCCAGTAACTACCACAATAAAATGTTTAAACATTAATATTTTTCATTTTTTATTAAAAAACATATTTATTAATCCATGCTTTTTTTTTATTCACATTAGTGTGTGTGTGTGTGTGTGTTTTGTGCATTAGTTTATTCATCAAGTTCCGTCATTAACATAAACTATTTCACATCGATATCCAATTTCACCAATAACTTAAACTATTTTTTTTTTATATAAAAATCCTCAAAATCTGAAGGCTAAGTAATTTATTTATTAGTCCCTGCCAAAGGCATAGAGGGACTATAATGATCGATAATTTGTTGACTTTCTATTAGTTTGTCGTTTGACTACAATTTTTTGCATAATTTCTATTGTTTGAACTACAAAACTAAAAAGATTATTTTTTATATAATAAAAAAAACCTTATATGTCATGATCTCATTGGATAATAGATTTGAGGTCTTATTTCGAGCTTCACTATTCCCAATGATTTATATGTTGGAATATCCAAAGTTTTTTATCACCTATGGTCTTTTTGAATTTGTACTATTCATACTGAAATGTTTAGATATCCAAAGTTTATAGTGTTCGATAATTTGTTGTGTTTATATTAGTTTGTCATTTGACTATAAATTTTTGCATAATCTCTAATGCTCGAACTACATAACTATTATATATATATATATATATATATATATATATATATATATATATAGATATATAATAAAAAAACCCTTATATGTCATGATCTCATTGAATAATATATTTGAGGTCTTATTTCCAGCTTCTCTATTCCTAATGCTTTGTATGTTGACATATCCAAAGTTTTTATCATCTACGGTCTTTTTGAATTTTTGTTATTCATATTGAAATGTTTAGACATCCAAAGTTCTGAGCATGGATAGTCAGTTTTCATATTTCTTTGTCCTCTGAGTAAATATTTTTTTGCATGGTCTCCATTGTTCAAACTATTGTTATTATTATTATTATTATTTATTTTTCTATATTGTTGTGTACGTGGAGAGGAATTTTTATTATTGCGTACATAAAAAGGCCTTCCACACTGCATTCATTATTAAATGTTCTCACATCGCGACGCCCTTTGACAGTTCTGACAACATTAAGTGTTTACCTAACAGACTCGCAACCTTAAATGTTTACTCAACGTGTTACAATACAATTTCCTATGATTTTTGGATACAATGTTGTCTGCAGTGAATTTGCGAAATAGTGTTCTTCATCAGCATTACTGGTTCACTGGTTGATGCTTGTTCGTTGGTTCGTTCAATGTTTCTTGTTTTTTCTTGATTCAAATTTGCAATTTTGAGGTCCTGCAGCTTCAGTTGGACCTCTTGGTGCTTGTTCACTGGTTCGTTGTTCGCTACTTGCTCTTGTTTGCTTCAACTTTGCAAGGTTGGGGTCCTGCATACATAGTTGGACCTATTTCTATAGTTTGTAGGGTTTGGAGTTGCACTTCACTCGTTCCTCGATCACGGGTAAGTTTATGTTACATGGTTTCGCTGCTATTCCTTGTTTGTTGTTTTTTATTTACAGCTTGCCAGCAAGAATTTTCAATACTAGGAATCCCTGGCTCAAAATCCCGTTGTAGAACATATTTTTGTGTGACTGCTACGACCATAATATTGTCCTTGTTTTTGAAATTCAATGTTCTTTATGGAACCCACCTCTGCCACAACCATAGTGACATATAAAAAAGAAAACTCCTCATTTTCCTGCTCCTGAAAGCCATATGTTTGGTGCATTTTTCCCAATGTTCTCCTCATATTTTATGTTCCTGGAAACCATACGTTTGGTGCATTTTTCCCAGTCTTTTCCCTTCCAAATGTATTTTTCCTCTTTGAATTTCGATGTTGGAGGCAGAACCCACATCTGTTGCAGCCACAATGAAATATAAAAAATAAAACCAAATGTTCTCCTCATATTTTATGTTCCTGGAAACCATGCATTTGGTGCATTTTTCCAGGTTGTTCCCTTCCAATCACATATTCTAACTTCCACGTACTGGATATCGTTCCATAGTGGTTTCTAAAATAGAAATGCAAAGGGGTTTAGAAAACAAATTTGGAGTTGTCACAGGGGGAAAGCATCTGCCAGGGCCTTGTGACAGGGCATGTTTTTATTCTCTGAATCAAAAAATTTGTCCACCTATTGGCCTTTTGTTGTCCTTTATGTCTTGCAAAGAATATTCTGCCACCAAAAATCTTATAAGATGCATGTGTGGAATATGTTCAAAAAATGATATGCCTTGAATACTCGGTCTTTGTGTTGAGCAAATTTATAGTCTTATTTCATTTGTGGTGTCTCTTCTGTTTGGTTCACTTTTCACTATACGTTTGTTTGTTTATCATATGTTGTAGAAACTAGGGGGATTGAATTTGATAGGAAGAAGGTTGAAGGATACATAGAGGAATTGGTATGCATTTCTACACTTATATCTTTCTTTTTATCTTTTTTCTTCTTTGTTTGCATATAAACTGAATATAGCTAAGAAAAACCTTGAAAATCACAGCTTAAGAGATGAAACAAGTAATAGATGTTGAGTCCTATGAAATAGATACAGACTCCATTTTACATGAAAGCATTGACCAGGTATTGCATAGCAATGGGCGTTTTAGATTGGATGCATTCTCGTATACGGTAGGATATTGCCTTTTCTATACATTTCAAGTTCTATTTCATTTCTGTTATTACTCGACCGACCTGCATAATGGATCGATATATTATTTCTTGGGTTGTTTAAAAAATGGCAACGTCGAGGAATTCAATTTGTATCAGTATGAATTGGCATCTGATTTTCTTTTCCAGCAGCATGGAATACATGATGTCACTACGTATTTTTCAAAGATGTGGTTGTATGAATATGCAATTTTTCCTGCACATGAGAGGGGAATTTGGGGAGATACATTTTTTATACGGTGATTATCCAAGTGGTGGAATATATCATTTGGAATATGGTCATTGACAAGAAAAACAAGATATCTACTATTCAACAAAATTGCATCTAGCGATCCATATTGCATCTTGTTCCATGATGCCAATCATGTATGTGGTCATTATGAACCACTACTCTATATAAAATTATCCATAAGCAATCTTGGAGGACCTCATATTTACTTGTCCCTCATTTTCAAAGACCTTGAATCACAATGGAAATGAATTATGCATCGTATACATTGCCATGGCTTGCAGATAGCGACAATTGTTGCATCTAGTTGTGGAGATAGTCTATTCAATGCAATCTTCTATTTGGTAGCAACATATTTCGATGTGCACTCACTACGGCTTTACGTTGTACAATCCTTTTGTAATTCAATTATAGGCGGCAACCAACAAGATTTTAGCTGCTTGCATGGACACCTTTCGCCATATCTCCTAGAAAATATGTCGACAATTGGAAGTTGGAAACAATTGTAAACATGGCACTTCCATATGAGAAAGAAATTGTAGAGGGTGGAAGATTCTGTTTTCAATGGCTATCTATCATATTCAAAGTAAATATCCAGGCCTAGTTGGCCCTGTCATATGGCACTTTCCATTCCTGTTGTATTGATTCAAACTACGATCAAACAATTGGCATCATCTCATTGAAAAAAGATACGCCACATATCCATTATCAACCCTTGATGAGAAATACTACTAGTTTAGGCTCCACTGTCCATGCCACCCAAACCACATCGAATCTGCATACGTGTCACATGATATTTAATGAGAATGAAACTCATTCCAGTTGTGATGAAGCCATACATATCTTAAACAAAAAACGTATACTAACTTATCACAACTTGAAAAAGGTCATATGTGAGAGAAAAAAATGGATTTGTAGTATAGAAAATACTACCAGTTCAAGGTCCAGTGTCAATGCCACCCAAACCAGATTGAATCTACGTTCGCATCTCATGCTATTTAATCAGGATGAAACTCATCCTAGTTGTCATGAGGTCATCCATACCTTGAACAAAAAATGTATACTAACTTATCACAACTTAAAAAAGGTCATACGTGAGAGAAAAAAATACATTACTACACTTCCTTCTAGACAAAAACTGACATATCACAACCTAAGAAAAATTATTCGTTCACAACACAATCACATTTTTTCATTTTTTGTTGAACACAAACATCACATGTCGAATGAAAAAGAACACAACAATTTTCATCATCGAGATGGTGAGGGTGCAATGCTCATAAGTAATGTCGATTCCACCTCCAACATGGCTTGTCAACAAGTGAAACTAGTTTCCAGTGGCAAGCATAAGTTAACCTACCAGATCTTGAAAAAACAGATATGTGAGAGAAACATGTACGACCACATATCCCACATTGGTCATGGTACTAACTGAGAGGAAAAAATCACATTTTGTGGGCTAGAGCCAACACCATGCAATGCTACCAATGAAACCCAACAAACACTTTCTATGCATACTTCCCTATGGAAGAAAGATGCAAAATATATCTATATGAAAAAAATTAAACACTCCTTCCATTGCATGTGAAAGTTGCGATCAATTGAATTTCACAAAAAAAACTAAGTCTTTTACGCCTGATTTGGGAGCAGAATACCTTCACTTGACACTAAATGATAAAGCATTTTCGAGTGGCAATATTTGTTTTCTATGCAAACGATCGCTTGAAAATGGAAAACTTCCACACTTTGCATCACCTGACCAAATAATATGTAATACACAATTGTCAGATGTAAGTGCACTTACAGAACTTGAAGAGAGACTTGTGTCTCTGTGAATTGCATTTGCACAAATCCGACCCTGGGGCTATAATCAACCCCAAACGTTCTTAACATGATCAATTATTAATGTGCATGTCCAACTAGATTTTGTGCAAAACTCCTTTCCACAATTCATTAGAGATACAATGAAAATTGTTGTAGCTCTCAAAAGACACTTGCAATACAAGAATGCATACAAGACAGGTAAAGTGCATGTGCATGTTGTCATGAAAGCATTAAAAGAATTATGTTCCAGGGACATGTACAAAACACATAACATATGTATAAATGAGAACTGGAACAATGTTCTTGGAGAAGGGGATGACAGGTCTGCACAGACTCTCGAAACTTCTAGTGAATTTGATACAAGCGATGAATCGGATAATGAAATGCCTTATGAAACATTGATACATGGATTCACTGACTCACGGCGCATTCAGGACTTGCAGGACAAGATTGTCGAAATTGCACCTGCTGAGGGGAAAATTTACAAGTCCACTTGGAATATTCAAGGACAAATTTGTTGAGGAAACGAACTTCCCAACATTATTCTATGGAGATCCACATCCTAGTGACATTATGGAATGATTCAGCTACCATAAAATAGTTCAATCGGAGCTGCTACATTCAAACGGTGACTTCTCCTGTCACATAACAAAAAAAAAATTCAAAACAATGCGCATAATAATTGAGCAAGTGTTGTCTTTCATGTGGGTGAAAATAAGAAAAGGCTAGCTGCAAGGAAGAAATTTATTGGCCAAAGATTTCAAGTACAAAGCAAACCTAAAAAAAATACTGAAGTTTGATATTGGATACATAGATTTCAAAAACATTCACATCTCTCCTGACTATCTGGAACAAAACAAGAAAACTATTTTTGTAATGATCTGACAATTGGGACCAACAACATTTTTTATCACATTTACCAGTGTAGAGCATTGCTGGGATCCGTTGGTGGCTAAGGTGTTTGCATTGTATAGGAACAGAGAAAGGAAAAAACAAATTGATACACTGGAAAATGATGACATTGACTACCTCATAAGAAAAGACCCAGAGACATCTACTCGCTACTATAGACATAGAATAAATTCTTTGAGACAATTGATATGGCATGATGAAATGTTTTTTGGAAAAATATCGGACTACTTTTTTGTGACTAAGTTCCAAAATATGGGGAGTGAGCATGGCCATGCACTGTTGTGGATAGAGGGCACATCGGTCTAAGGAAATGACAACAACTCACAGATAGATCAGTTTGTGGAAAAACACATAACATGGAACACTGATCATTTGGATTGAGAACTTGCCAAAGTTCATAGACATTATCATATAAAAAGCTATAAAAAATGAAAAAATTCACATTACAGATACAACTTTCCTGTGCCGCCAATGAGAACAACAAGAATCATAGAACCACTTAGTTTAGAGGACAATGTTGTCAATGAGAAATCTAAATCTTTTTTCTCATTTCTAGAACAACGAGACTTTGACGAGTTAATGAGATTCGACGACTTCTTGACAGAGCTAAATCTAACAGAAGATGAATACATCCAAGCCATACAATGTACGCTTAAACAACCAACATTTTTCCTTAAACGAAAACTTTCCCATATTTGGAACAACAGTTTCTCCAATGACATTCCATTTATGTGGAATGAAAATAGAGATGCGCAGTATGTCCTCAATACATATGCTACAACATCATTTGTACCTCGTATAAGACAAAGGTTGGCAAATCTATGACAAGTGCATTCAGAAGAATACACAAAGAACATGAAAGAAGTCATATTTATGCTATTCAAATGATACATATGCTTGGAAATATATTACGTAATCTTCAACAAGTGTCTTCTCAACAAGCAGTCAACGTTGCACTTTCCCTACCCCTCAATTGTAGTTCAAGGAAATGTGTCTTCATAAACACATATCCACTTGAGGAATGCACATTTGTGCTTAAACCACCGTCTTTGCTAGAACAAGAGCCTGACAATTCAGAGTACATGATGCGTCGCTCTATTATTGATTATTACCTCCACGTCCATCTCTTATTAAGCATATCTTCTTAGCAGAGTTCTCATCGCATTACAAAAAAAATGGTGCACCCATATCAAAAAGAAAAAAGACCTCCGTAATACACTTTGTCAAATACAACAAACATACTGACTATGAAAAATATCGTAGAGAAAAAAATTTGTTATACGTTCTGTTCAATCAAAATGAAAAGACATTAAAACATAACTTCCCTACATGGAAGCTGCGTATATTGCCTCCGAGACTGTAGTACAAACCAATGAATCTAGATTTACATACAATGTTAATCCAACATGGGGTGATCTAGAAAGTGCAGTTAATGAACTAGAAAACCATGACAATCTTGATGAGACATTCACTAATCGTAAAACAACTAGAAATCTCTGTGATTCCTATGAATTGCAAGAATATTTTCCTCGTCGTCGAGCAGGTGGCATTGAAAAACGTATCAATCTTGGTTTTCAAGTCATAAAACATCATTTCCTTATTGAAAATAACGAATACCACAGAGTTAGACGTCTATTGAATTGAGAACAACAAATAATTCTAAAGTACATTGCGCTTAAAAAATGCTTGAACATGCACACTCCTGTGCATTTGTTACTTACAGGAGGGGCGAGAACATGCAATACATTCACAACAAAATCACTATTCCAAATGCTTATACGAATATATGATTCAAACAATTCCTCTATTCCTATGAAACCAAAGGGGCTAATAGTTGCATACACAAGAAAAGTTGCATATAATGCAGGTGGATCAACAGTCCACTCTGCATTTTTTATGCCTTTTAACAAGTCACTATTTCTTCCACTCAGCAAGGAAATGGTATATACCTTGTTTAATCTTTATGACAAACTGCAACTTATCTTCATAGATGAGGAATCTTTGATTGGAAGTCGCTTCTTGTATTCCATTGACAACCAACTAAGAAACATAAAACATGTGCACACCAAATACTTTGGAAACATTGACATGATATTCTATGGGGATCTTTACCAGGAGCAACCCATCCAAGATTCTTTGATATTTGAACAACCTACGGTCAATATGAAAATATTGATGCATGACTTCTCGAAATAAAATATAAAATTCTTTGAATTACATACTACAATGCACCAGACAGATTAAACATTTATTACAATTCTGAATAGAATGCAGACAAACAACCAAGCACATGATGACTTAACATATATCAATTCAAGGTGCATTTGACCTACACCAACAGACCCAACCTTCCCTTACCTGTTCTACACGAATAGGGATGTTGCAATGCATAACAGGTACATGTTATCGCTCATGCCTGGTGATGATGTCATCATCAATTAAATTGACCTCGAAGAAGACAACCATGGAAATGTGCCATGTCATGAACATACAACCATTTTTCCTTTGCAGCTTGTCTTAAAGTTAGACATGTTGGTTGAAATATATGCCTGCAACTATGATTCACAAGATGGCTTGGTGAATGGTGTTGATGGAATAATCAAAGGCTATACCAAAACAAAAAAACATGATGTCCTATGGATTAAGTTCCATGAGCATCATATAGGCCACCGACAAGAAAACAAGTTGGATTATCTATATAATTCAAACAATGCACGCGATTGGACACCTATCTCACGAATATCAAAAACCAGTATCAACATCGAAAAAGATAGGTCGACTGAATATTCGAAAAAAGTTTCCAATTAAGCTTGCATGTGCACATACACGCCACAGATCGCAAGGACTAACACTTGATAGTGTTGCATTTGACCCTGTTGGAATTCGAATACATGGACTTGTATACACAACATTGTCCCATGTTAGAAGTATAGACTCCTTGTATTTACTAAGTCCTCTTACAAAAGATAACTTCAAAGTTAAAAAAAAAGTTGATATTGAGATGCAATGCCTTAGGAATACCACAAAGTGGCATCTACAGCATGATTACCAATCCATACAAAAAAACTCATCTGTATCAATTCTCTCACGTAACACATGCAACCTACATGTACACATGGATGATATACTCAATGACTATGAAACAATGCAATCTAATATTTTGTGCTTGCAAGAAACATACATGACATTATGCATGCAAAACAAGAAATTTCCAAATCACAATTGCATATTGAGTTACATTATACATGGGGTGATGATATCAGTGAAAAAACATGTAACAATTTTGGAGCATATTCATTTCGAAGAAAACAATGTTGAGATGGTGCTCACAAAAGTATTTCTCCATGCATCAGAAATTGCAATATTGAATCTCTATGTTGCTCTGCATGAAATATTATTCAACATACAAAATGTTCTTTCCAATGCATTAGAGAATTTGCATCTGAATGAAACCATTGTCATTGTATGATACTTCAATATTGACATGCTACAAAATAATGCCAGAACAAAAAAATTGGAAAACTACATGTGAAAATACAGTCTCCGCTTTCTTTTGGACAAGATAAACCATGTACAAAACACACTTATTGACCATGTATTGTCGAATGTGCCCATTTCTCAATGCATCGTCTTTATCTTAGACACATACTGGTCTGATCACGATACAATTGGTATTTCACTTGAATTATGAGATATACATCAAACATATTGCGAAATCATATTTCTATGTTTCAAAGCATATCTATCTAGCTTGTTGCAGAAAACCAAGTTATCCAAATTCTTAGTTTTCCCTAGTTTGTAATTGATTTTTGACACACAAAAAAATTACACAAATTTTTATATATACACAAACATCGATGAACGAAAAACAAAATGGCACATTCTTCTAACACTATCTGTTACTCTATTCCTTTTATTCTATTTTATTTAATGCATATATGTGTTCCTTGTTTTTTCCTTACATGTCAACTTACATTTATGTCCATTTTGTTTTGTACTTTTTCCATTGAAACAAACAGGAAAATTGGACAAGGCAAAGAACTCTTAACCAAAAATTTAGAAGAATACATGCAAAGGTGCATACTTCTACTCATATTCCATATCCAATTGTTTTTCATTTACTCTATCTATACTTGTTCCACTGGTTTGCATCTCTTCTATTTTTTTTTCCTTGGATACTGCATATCGTCCTATATCTTAACTTATCTTCATGTCAATTGTATTTTCTGTGCCACTATCTTCAAATAAATAAATTTGTACTCCATCTTTTTTTCATGTGTTCCTATGTAGAAGATTTCTTTCATTTCCATTGTGTTCTTTGTATTGTTGCATTGAAAAAAGAACAAAGTAATTGAACACAATGATGGAGCCTTATGTGCCACAACTGAGAAAGTTGGAGTACAATCTTCCAAAAGGTATAACTATAGTTCTACCACATCAAATACAATGTGTATGCCTAATTCACATCCATATCGAGTATGAACAATATATACATGTTCATAGCCACTGTATTAGAAGTGACATGGACATGGGCAGTGAACCATCACAAACATTAGCACAACGACAATGTCGAAGGTAAGGATTCATAGATTACGCTCTTGCTATGTTTACGAAACAAATATACATGGTTATTTATTCTGCTATGTCATGGTAAAAGTGTTTATGTTTTTTAGTTCACAATAACTATCGACAAGTAGAAGTGAAACCTCCATCATAGTACAAGGTCCATAGACTAAGAGGTATGGTTACAAAAACTCTGATCTGCAAACATTGTCCAATTTGTGTATATATTGGAGCTTGTCATATTTTATATTATGCTTTCATGTAAGAATGGCAAGTCATATATTTTGTCTATTGCATGTTGAAATAGATATAAACAACATCTCTTTTAACTTGAACTAGGGTTTGTTGAGCTCCAACTATATTCCATGGATGAGAATGTTTTTCCCATAGTTGATGTGTTATATCTCTTTATAATTATCAGACTAAGTGTTGTTGTGTGAGGCATACAATTGTTTTCTCCCTTTCTTTTTCCTCTTCTATACTTACCCGTTTTCCTTTTATTCTTCCCCTCTATTATCCGTTTCTAGTTCTATAATTAGTCCCATATATATGCTCGTGGGTTCTCAGGATGGTGGAGTGAGAAATTATATGTCCATCTATATCTTAACATCATGAGTCTGACTGACCGACGTACGTTTTCATACTTATCCGATTTTATGGCCGCGGGTTCCTGTGTAGGTTCCATCGAACTCTCAAGCCCCTTGTTTGAGTTATACATATTGCACCCAAAACTTTGGTGATATGCAATTCGACCCCAGACTCCTTGATCTCCCAAGCTTCACCCTACTTATGATGACTGCATCTGGATTCTTGCATATAAGTATGCCAAGTCATATATTTTGTCTATTTCTTGTTGAGATAGATATAAACAACATCTCTTTTACCTTGAACCAGGGTTTGTTGAGCTCCAACTATATTCCATGGTTGAAAATGTTTTTCCCATAGTTGATGTGTTTCTATCACTTGATAATTATCATACTAAGTGTTTTTCTATGAGGCATATAGTTCTTTGCTCCCTTTATTTTTCCTCTTCTATACTTACCCGTTTTTCCCTTTTCTTCTTTCCCTGTATTATCCATTTTTGGTTCTATACTTATTCGCATATTTATGCTTACGAGTTCTCGGGGTGGCGAAGTGAGAAATTCTATATCCATCTATATCCTCACATCACCCATCCGACCGACCACCTTTCGTTTCCATACTTATCCAATTTTATGGTCGTGGGTTCCCTCGTAGGCACTATCGAACTCCCATGCCTCGTTTTCAGGTATACATATTGCACCCAAAACTATGGTGATCTACAATTCAACCCCAAACTCCTCGATCTCGCAAGCCTCACTTTGCCTATCATAACTCCATCTGACCGCCTCACATTTCCATACTTAATACCAAGTGTTGTTGTGTGACGCATAAAGTTCTTTGCTCCCTTTGTTTTTTCTCTTCTACACTTGTCGATTTTTCCCTTTTCTTCTTCCCCTCTATTATCAATTTCTCCTTTTATACCTAGTCCCATGTCTATGCTCATGAGTTCCCGGGGTTGCAGACTTATAAATTCTATATCCATCTATATATTCATATCACGAGTCCGACCGACCGCTGTTCGTTTCCATAATTAGCCAATTTTATGCCCGTGATCTCCTAGCTAGGCCCTATCGAATGGTCATGACCCGAACTCCCATGCCCCATAGTTGATTTGTTTCTATCGCTTGATAATTATCAGACAAAGTGTTGTGTGATGCATAAATTTATTTTCTCCCTTTATTTTTCCTCTTCTATACTAGTTTCATTTCTATGCTTGTGGGTTCCCGGGTGGCAGGCTCACAAATTGTATATCCATATATACCTTGACATCACGAGTCTAATCGACTGTCGTTCATTTCCTTCCTTGGCCAATTTTATGGCCACGGGTTCCCAGGTAGGCATTATTGAACTCTCATGCCCTATGTTTGGAGTATACATATTTCACCCAAAACTTGGGTGATCTACAATTTGACCATGGACTACTCATGCATTATTGAAATCTCATGCCTGACTCTACCTACAATGACTCCATCTGACCACCCCGCCATTCCATAATTAATCCTTTCTTCAAAGTTTCACAGGTTCACAGACTCCCAAGTTCACAAAAGTATCAAAGAATTTTTCGCTCCCCTCCATCCCCGTCACCTTCTCCCCTTCCCAATGCACATTAATTATGCTTTTACTAGTGATAGCTCACCACAAATGTTCAAAAATATTGGTATTAATAAGAGGAAAGCTCGAGTACCTCTCCCATTAAAATTCATTAATAGGATAATATTATGGAATCTGATTAGTTTCTTTTTGTCAATCTCGAATTCGCAAAAAATCTTCGCACACTTCCCCAATGCAAGTTGATTACGCTTTTATTAGCTTTAAAAATATTGTCTTTAATGGGAGAAAAGTTGGACAACATCTCCCATTAAAATGCATTAAACAAATATTTATGGGATATTATATTACTATATGTTACAAATCAAAATTACTCACTTCAATAGTGTCACATGTTACAAGTGTTATAAGTGTCGCATCTTGTCCGCAAGTGTCGCATCTTGACCAGAAGTGTTGCAAGTGTCACAAACACCATACTGCCATATTTCCTATGTTGTGCCTCTAACGACATCACAAAGACACTTAAGACATCCCAAAGACTAGTTTTGAAGAAGAGAAATCACTTGACAGGGAGTACAAACCTTTTTCCATTGAAAAAACCACTCAAAAATGGATTTTGGAGAGGAGTGCTCCCCTACCCACTGTCAGGGAGTGCTAATGCTCCCTGGGCCTCTTTGGGGGAGTGTTTGAGTGCCCTGTGAACCCTTTTGGGGGAGTGCTACCCTTTTTGAGTGAATTTTTGGTTTGTTGGAGGAAATCAGGGGACAATCCCCTCAAAATCTAAAGATGGTTGGATTCGAATAGAAGGTCAAGGCATGATCTTAGGAAATATCCTCAACTGAAGGAGAAGAATCCTCAACTTATCCTAAATATCTCTCAAGTGGTTGGGCCTCTCCAAGGTTATATAACTAGGCCTTCTCATGGTGAAAGGTACAGTAGAGACTAGAGATTGATACCAAACTTGTGATCCTATAAGTGGTATGTACATGAAAAATATTGGAGGTATGAAACCTATGATATCATAGGAAACATACAGAAAACAATGGAGATTACTTGAGAAAAGGGGTTAGACAAGGAGAACTGGAAGAAGTTGTTGCACCTTCATCAAAGGATTGTAAGTACTTTTATTTGTTCTCATTAATAATCAATGATTGGCCTGTTTCTTTCAAACTTATGATTGTTCCATATGAGTTTGCCTGCAATAGATGGATCTATATTTTAGCTAATCTCAGTAGAGTAGTAAGTCCATTGTATCTTTGTTTGTTCTATAGGACCTATCAGGGAGCTCGGGATCGAAGCTCAGCCTGGACTTTGCAGGGACAAACGTTGTTAATAAGGTACATATCTTTCTTCTTCTCCTTCATATGTTAGCTTGATTAGATATAAAAGGATTTCCATGTTAAGCACTTTTATATCTTGGCCTTAGGAGTCTAGAGACCAAGAGGGAATCCACTTGTCTGTAGGGGGATTCACCTATAATAGAAATTGGCGACTCCACTGGGGATGAGATATGATTTTTGTTTCCATTCCCAGATCTTGTTTTGGCCCTTTTTCCACTCACTTTTCCTTCTCCATATTGTCTTTTTTATTCTTATATTTGTTTGATTGCCTCTTTATTTCATCATGATCACCCTGATTGACTGAATTTGCTTGATTTTTTGAGTTTCTGGGAATTTTTCTAAGATTTTGAAGCAGAGAACTCCCCTTCCCTTGTTATCAAAGTGCCAACACTCCCCGGTGGTCTTACAAAGAGTGTTGGAACACTCTGGTGACCCTTACACTAGAGCGCTACCCCCTTTTTTGTGAAAAATCCTCTAGGTTTTTAGTTTCTGAGTTCAGTTTTTTCCTTTTGAATTTGCTCAAGGTCTCATACTCTCAGTCCATCTTGGTATTGGACTTCAAAACCTTGTTTTCGAAGGATTGATCTCTTCTTGTTTTGGAATTTGACATTTTCTTTCCTTGCCTTGAAGTCACTCTTTGTCTTTGCTGACCTAGAGTTAACTTGTTGTTTTCTTCTCCTTTATCTAATAGAGTGCAAGATTTTGTGAGGAAATCCAAAGGTCTGTGAACCTTTTCATTTGATCTTTGAGGTCAATTTTCCAACATTTCTCTTTTGTTTGAGTTTTTTTGGTGCTTGTTTGCAAATTTGGTTATCTTTTCCCTTCTTATTTATTCACAACAAGAGTGTATTTTTTATTTGTGTGAGGTTGCTTCTGATTGTTTAATCCTAAAGTATGATTGACATTAGATTTTTTACATCTGATTATCATTCACATATAAGAAAAAGGACATATTTTAGTGATTAGTTTGGATATTAGAAGGTATTTCTGAAATGTTTATCATTCCATTGGATTTGAGTGAGAAACTAATTGATTGAGGACATTGCATATTAGTGTTTGATAGTGAAAACAACTTTTCTCCTTCCCTTAAATAGGCATTCATCGAAAGAAACGACTTCTTATCATTTTCTTGTGCATTTTTTTGGGGAATTGAGTCATAATACCATCAGTTTCATTGTCATACACCCTTTGAATAAAGAACAACTACAAAATAAATGCTAATTAAAAATTATCTAGAACATTTTTTTTTTTTAGGATCTTCCACCAACATTAGACTAGGATTAGCACTTTGGATTAGGCTGTGAGTACAACTCTCCAAAGTTTTTAAAAACAAACATTAGCATACTGAGATAGGGAGAGTCAAATCCAATTGTAATATAGGCTTTCTGGGATCCCCCTCTCACACATGGGTTACGCACGAGGTCGCATTCGGGAGAATTACGGAGATTATCCCTCCGTTGTTCAACTATTTGTAGTGGTCAGATCGTATATTGGGGGTCACTTGAGGGTATACCCACGATTATGTGTGGGATCCTCTCAAGTTGATTTTAGACTTGTTATCCTGCCCATGCATTCGGATCAGACTTTCGACTGTACCCGCCGAAGGGCTGACTGCGAGTTGGTGTCCTTAGTTTCCATAATATTTAGGTACTTACATGTGGTGATGGTAAAGGGAAGTCTCACTATACTTGGAACAGACATTGGTCAAACTCACTCGGGATCCTTGGAGGGTAAATCCACAATTACTGCATGGAATCTTGCACCAAGGTGAAAGTTCGTTAAGCAGGTCACCATTATAACTGTTCCACCATCTCCTAGCCCCTTCTTGACTTGATCATGTGACGTTGGATTTCATCACCAACTAGTACGATCATTGAGAGAAGTCTTGTTTACTTGGTTTTGATTCCTAGATTTTATTAGCATATGCTGTTTCTTTTTGTTAGTTCGGGCTAGATTTTTGGCGTGTACTGTTATTCTCCAAAATTGAGCCTGTAGATGATAAAGGTATTTACTGATCATGTAGGATGCAAGGGCTGCCTCTGGAAGGCTACCAATCCTTACCTCCTAACCCCCCAGAAGACAACTACTGTGGAGAGGTAGAAAATCAATCTGACGCTAGGAGTGTTGTTACTCCTCCGTTAGACAATCAAGAAGGAACTTTGGTTACGGTTCAAAATCATACTCCTCGCACTACATCTGTGTCAGTAACCCCTCTTGAACCACTTTTTTCTTGTTTTAGACTCCCTTGGGAACGTCATAGACGAAGAGGTCCCACAGTTACCGGAGAGAGATTTTACCGAAACATATATGGGATCCATAGAACCAACCTTTGGTGATGAGTATAGGACTCATGTTTGTCCTATCACTACAGTAGATACAAATCCCACACCTTCTCATTATTTATGGAGGACTTCATCAGGACGTGATCTTTATGATCATTTTGAATCTATTCGACAACCCTTTCATCCTCATGACCCTCCTGGTGAAACAGGACCATCCGGCCAAACTATGAATCACCCCAGTGATCAGGTCATTAAACCTACTATTATGTCAGCACAATTCCATCCTAATGATGGACTCATCACCTCTACTCATTCCTAAGGCACTTCGATCCCTACCCCCACTTTTACAAATTTTCACTCTATAGCTCCACATGTTCCGCACAATCTTGATGGGACATCTTTGCACCACAGAATGAAAACCCTTTCCAGCCAAATACAACCGAATGGAGGGAAGCCACCATCTAGTAGACCTATCCCTCCTGAAGGACCACCATTCTATGGTAGGGGGGCAACCTTTGTTTGCTAGAAACACGTCACAATCCTGGGGAGTATCGTCGGGAGGAACATTTACCAAACCCCACGTTGGGGGGCACTCATATCATAACCCACAAGGATGAGTATTAAATATTGTTCCTTCTGGAACTTCTTATGGACAACCTTATCTGGGCATCCCAAACACCACCTCGATTCCTCAAGGAAAACACCCTTATCCTCCCCAAGGGTCTAATGTTTATCCTCCCCCTAATGTGTATCCACCTCCGGGATCTAATTCTTACCCTCCTCAAGGGAAACATGTTTATACTCCCTATGGTAAAGAAAATCACTCAGATTATAATGCTCAGAAACCACCGGGTTATGAAAATGTTTCTCAGCCATCACTGAATACTACTTATCCTGGCCAGAAACAACCATATGTAGGAGGAACTACTAGTTACATTTATCCACCTAATCCATTTTATGGTCCTACTGGTGTTCCTATGCCACACCAGTATCATCCGCAAATTAATAGACAATTACCTTTCCTTGCAACTTTGGATCTCCCAGACTTGTCTTAGTTAACCAATGATCCTATTTTTCATTCACCGGTTTGTCCAGTAATTCCAGCTAAACTTCCTTCTGATATTTCGAAATTTCACGAAAAATATAGAGAAGATCGAAATAACCATGTGATGACTTTCCATTTGTGGTGTTCATCAAACTCCCTCATGGATGATTCTATACGTTTGTGTCTTTTCCAACGAACACTTACGGGCTCTGCAACAAAGTGTTATATTGAACAACCATGTGCTTCATTTCATGATTTCAACTCCCTTTCCATGTATTTCCTCATGCACTTTCAACTACCTATTCGCTACGAGACGGGTACTAAACTCTTGACCTCCCTTCATCAAACTGACTCTGTGCATATCTCTGACCATATTCATGAGTGGAGATGACAACGAAGGATGATCAAAGTAATCATTCCTAACATATTATTGTCGGAGTGGTTTACTAAATCACTTTTACCCCCGATCGCTCATGATGTCGCTATGGCTGGCGCAGTTACTAAGGAACAAACCATTGCTCGGGCTCAGTACTTAGATTTGTTTTATTCACAATCTGGTACTTTGTATGATTACTTCTGAATGTTTCTTGAGCTAATGTCGATCCATCCAAGCCATCCTCCTCATCTCATGCGGATGGTGTTATCGGTTCCATCAAAACTCAATCTACTTCCCAGTCGACCACACTCTCCTCTACCTCCCCTCAAACTCAAATTTATGAGGTGAATGTAGTTCAATCTTCCTCTTCACAACAATCCAGAGGTAAGAAGAAGGGAAAAAATAAATAAAAAAATACTAATAACAATGAACAACCAAAAAATCAATCTCAAACACCTTCTACTGAAAAGCACCCACAACAAAAACTGAAATTCCCATGTATCATTTGTGGTGACGATTACTACACTCAAGACTGTCCACATCGCGATGAAGTGGAAAACATTTTCCATGAAAATTCACAACTCACTGTGATTACTTAGCCTTTTCCACAACAACAATCCATGCTTTCTCAAACCCCCTCTCCCCCGGTTCTAGCCATCCTCATGATGAGGCCTCGACAAGTGCACATATTTATATGTTTAAGGGGATTAATTTGACCACTCGCTCTAAGACATACAACACACCAGGTAACCCTGACAAAGGAAAAGTCACTAACGGTACCAGTACTTTACCAGATCCATCAGCATCCTCTGTTAGTCCTCCATCGATTTATCCTCCATCTAGACCACTTCAGATTGAGAAACCTACATTCTACTTTATCTTACACCCTCCTAACAACACTATTCGCAAATCTACCTTTAATCCTAGTTCACGTGCCTCCCAGAACTACAACATTGTTGAAGATTTAGCTCAAGCACTGTGTGCTATGTCTGCGTTAGAATTTCTACAACATTATCCCAGTCAACGTAGAATGATCTTGGCTGTTATTGGCGCTGTTGATCCTGAGTCGTCCAACCATATCATGTTTAACCTGGACGATTATACATCTCGACTCTCCCACCAACTTGCTTTCCAAGTTGATGTTGTTGTTCACAATCAACAAAACCACCAAACTATTCTAGATGAGGCAGCCTCAACTTGTGTCATGTCTTTAGCATGTTGGAAAAATTTAAAATCACCTGCACTTAACAAATCCCCAACGATGTTACGCATATTCGACGAGTGAGGTTTTCATCCCCATGAACTTTTACAGTCCATGCCCATCAAATTGGGTGGAAAAACCATCAATGTTGATGTTGAGGTGGTCAATGCTCCCCTTGATTACAACTTGTTACTTGGAAGAAGTTGGTTTTATGCTATGATTTTCATTGCCTCATCGTTTTTTCGATGTGTACTATTTCCTCATCAGGGAAACATTTTCATTGTTGATTAGTTAGATTTTTGCATGACCGATGCTCGCACTCCCGCTACCAACAACATTCCTTTCTTGGGAGACCACAAGATCACGTATGAAAGCGTTGGTGTTCGCTTACTGAAAGATTCTAGAATTATGGGTACCTTCCCTACACCACTTCCACCGACTACACATCATATTGCCACCGTCGATATGATTTCGACCATGACTTATCAATCTTTGGAATCATCTAACCCTTGGATTGTACCTAGTCCCTTGGAATTCGATGTACTAGGTGACACCATGCCACTTATTCCAGCTGAAACATCATACATTGTTGTCCAATCTACTTCTCCCTCTTCGAATGACCAATATCTATTGGCGCCAGAAAATTATTCAATGCCATCACGGTTAAGTTCCTTATCGTCTGCAATTGACTACATTTCCCTAATTTTTCCCTCTGATGAATCTATTATTGAAATGTTGAGAATTGACGAGCTACCTTGGGATTCTGACCATCATCGATCCTATTTTCTTTCCCCTCGCAAAGAAATTTGGGGAGATATACACTCTATATTCCCTTCTGATGTTGATTTTCCATCATCTCCCATGCCTTCAACTTTCGATGATTTGGATCCAGTAGTTGACATGGTGATCTCTTCGGTAGGGCTATTGGAGCCTGATCTCCTTACCCCTGTTGCAGCCCTCGACATGTGTTCCTTCCAGAGTGATTTTCTTCCATCCAGTGAAGATCTCCTGGAAGCCATGACCAAGTTTTGTCCATTGACATGGTATACTTCCAGAGTGTTATTCTCTTAGAAGCCATGATCAAGAAGAGTCCAAGAGCATAGTTTTTCCTCTCTATGGAAAGCTCATTAAAAAATGAAACAGAGGTTACGAGCATAGTTTTCTCTTCTCTGTATCAAGCTCATTAAAAAATGAAACAAAATCTTTCAGCATAGTTTTGCTCTCAGTAGCAAGCACGTTAAAAAATGAAACAAAAATCTGGGGATTGGACCCAGAGCCCTGAGCATAGTTCTTTTTCTGTGTCAAGCTCATTAAAAAATGAAACAATCACCTCTCTTGAACCTTCTTTTCATCCACTCTTGTCCTTTTTCTCCATCTAGTAGATAAATTGTCGACAACCTCACAGTCGGTGAATGAATTGAAGCTTGGAGGGCATGTCTCTAGCCTTTGATGATCATTCTGGAGTTAATCCACTATCTTTCAATATGGGAGCATACCAATCTTAGTCTTTGTTCTTTCTCGTGCTCGAAAAAACATGAGAATGTAACCGAGTAGACTTTTATCACTTTTTCAGACTCGCGTGGATATACAAAAAAGGAACCCCTTGAAGTCGTCTTTAAGCTCTTTTCAAACTCTCTAAACATGATAAGATTGTCGAGTGATCTTGCTTCCTTTTCCACTCGTTAAAAGGTTTGAAAGGGCGTCTTTAGAGTGATAATTTATCTCTTTTTCGGCCTCGCGAGACTAACATTACGAAAAATGACAACATTGGAGT
>ML801054.1:6880-22591 GCA_009831015.1 Picea engelmannii
TGAATCTCAAGGTAATGTGATGATTGTTGGAGAAAGGATAAGGGATAGTAAAAGGGGAAAAAACAAGTAGTTTTAGACACTAATGACAAAAAGAATATGATGTAAGGAGTGAATATACTTAAAACCTACAAGAAATGCACTTTATCCTCATGATATTTTGTGGGTGTGTTGTATGTGATTTTATTTCATGTGAAACCTAAAATTAAAATAGCCTACATTTTACAAAAAAAACGCCTTAGAAATGTTTTTTTTGTGTGTGTGTATGTATATATATTAACAAAAAAACACCTTAGAAATGTTTGTGTGTGTGTGTGCACCTGGGCACTAACCAAAATGTTTGAAAACAAATACAGTGGTTGGATCTTGATTCCCTTGTGTATGACTGTTTTTATTTTATTTTTCATTTATGATGTGAAACCCTAAACATATAAAAAAACATAAATGGTCTATCCTATCTGGTTATGATTTTACTTTTATTTTTTATTTTTTGTTACATGATCATAATGAAACAATAAAACCTCATAAAAAGAATCTAAAGATTGTTTTTTTAAAAGACTGTGTGATTTTATATATTTATGAAATGTACCCTAAACTTATAACAATAAAGAATAAATCTTGCTCCTTTTTATGCTTTTTTTTAGTGTCTAAGTGTAGAACATAATTAAAACTATCTAGGATTCAAATAAGAAAGGAAGAAAAACATAAAGAGATGTCTAACCTAACTAACCTAAAGATTCATAGAGAAAAGAAATGTACAACAAGAAATATAAAATTTGTGTCATTTTCATTGATTATGTGCAAACAAAAAACAAAAGGAAATCAATTTTTTTTAAATGAAGGTTTAAAGAATGAATGCAAAAAATGAGAGTCAAGAAAGATATGACCAAAATCAACTCTTTGTATTAGGGAAGTGTTCTACAAAATACATATTATGAAAAAATATGCCTCTTTCAGCCTCCTGAAAAAGGCTAGAACAAGATTGTCCAAAACCTATTCCCGTGTTTTCAAGGATCATACAAGAACAAGCCAATGAAGGCAAATAAATTAAAAGTAGGAACACATATTCTTAACTTCAAGGACATTGATACACTTTCTCTATGAGCTACATTGCCTCTACAAATTGTTTTCAAATGAGTTCTCAATAAAGACAAAACAACTAACTACCAACAAATAACTCCAAGAAAACAATTTATACTTGAGAATCAAAAGTAAGGCTCAAACCCTCACATTCATTGCACCCTTATAAGACATGACACTATTAATAGATGTTGTTAGGTCCTAGAGAAAAGTACTAAATGGGAAATGAAATCAATAAATTATACTAGCTCTTGGTCATTAGCACACCTCCTTTTCTTTGTTGTCTCTTGGGATCCTTTCCCCTGAGGCATTCTTCTTTTATTATATCTTCTTCTTCTTTTTGGGATTGGCAAAATCGAAAACTAGTTGGGCATGTACTCGCATGACATGTGGTTGTTTTATCTTACTGCTACCACTATAATATCCAAGTGTGCCCACACCTACCCATACACAACACACAAGGTAAGTTGTGGTTTCAAACCAGTGACTTCACATTATGGAGTGCCTTGATAGTACACTCCATCACCAACTGCCTTACACCCGGGGGCCCTTCAATTATATCTTGGATAAATTGGTAGATATTTATAAATTACCTTTTAAATATAATAATATAATAATAATAAAGTGACATATGACATTAGGAAACAAAATTCACTTTATCAAAATAAACTATTTCAAGGTTGGATAGAACATGACAAAGAAAGGAGGGGCCCCATAACCTAAACACATCAATGCACAATGAGCCTACATGGATCCTAAGTTCCCATGGCTCATGTGATCACCTTATGACTCCCAATTAACCCCCATATAACTCCCCTAACATTCCTTATACCTCTGTAACACCTATATCCTTTCACCATAATAAGCCAAGCATCACCTGTAAAATAAAGTAGATAATGAAAAGTTATATGTGTGTGAATCACAACATATTAAATTAACCATAGTGCTTCCCATAACATATTTGTAAGTAAAAAACACGTGCTTAAAATTGCAATATTTGTGGGTGTTGTTTTTTTTGTTTTTTCAGAGAAAAACATCAGTAACTGTATTCCTTAAAAAATTTAAAAGTTACAACTAATATTGTACTTGTTGGGCTATCTTATTTAGGATATCACCTTGAGTCCATATTACAAAGATGTTAATAATACAAAAAGAGGGAGTCATCACAACCTCAACCTTTATAGAAAAAACATGTTTTACATTATCAAACTCCCTCTATTGATTTGGTGCATCGAGAGGTATATTATATCTTTCCATCTTGACATTTTCAAAAAACAGTATAAAAATATTTACCTTATAAAGTGCTCCCACTAGGAGTTGTAGCCCACTTCATCCAAGTGGGTGATGATTAATTTGCCTTCTTGCATGTCATGGTCTGCCTTTGCAATATGCTTTTCCTCCTTATTGTGTTTTCTATATATGTGCTCTATGGATATGAATATGAAGCCTACCATCAGAGATGTTGTTCTAGAAAATAAGTGTGCTAAGACTATCTATTGATAGTGATCTATATTGTTACCAATCCATGATGATTTTGGAATTAGAGAACACTTTGTGTCAACTAAATGTTATTTTCCTATATATATATATATATATATATATATATATATATAATCTTACAAAGTTGTTAATAATAAAAAAGAGGAGGCATCACAATCTCAACTCTAATTGGAAAAAGCATGTTTTATATTCTCAAACTTCCTCTATCTATTTGGTGCACCAAGAGGTATATTATATCTTTCCATCTTGGCATTTTCATAAAATAATATGATAATATTTACCCGATAAAGTGCTCCCACTAGGAGTTGAAGCCCACTTCATCCAAGTGGGTGATGATTAATTTCCCTTCTTGCATGTCATGGTCCACCTTTGCAAGATGATTTATCTCCTTATTGTGTTCTCTATAGATGTGATCTATGGATATGGATGTGAAGCCTTCCATTAGAGTTGTTGTTCCAGAAAATAAGTGTGATAAAACTATAGGTTTAACCAATCCGTGACGATTTTGGAATTAGAGAACACTTTGTGCCAGCAAAATGTTATTTTCCTTAGCCACTCTAAGTGATATATATATATAATCACATGGAATCCATCTTAAAAATATCTTAATAATACAAAAAGAGGGAGGCATCACAACCTCAAACTTCATTGGGAAAAACATGTTTTATATTTTCAAACCTTCTCTATCGATTTGGTGCACTAAGAGGTATATTATATCTTGCCATATTGACATTTTCATAAAATTGTATGAAAAAATTTACCTAATAAATTGCTCCCACCAGGAGTTGAATCCAACTTCATCCAAGTGGGTGATGATTAATTTACCTTCTTGCATGTCATGGTATGCCTTTGCAAGATGATTTGCCTCCTTATTGTGTTCTCTATAGATGTGCTCTATGGATATGAATGTGAAGCCTACCATCAAAGCTATTGTTCTAGAAAATAAGTGTGTTAAGACCATATGTTGATAGTAATCTCTATTATTTAATCAATCTACGATACTAAACCAAGCTACACAGGGGTGAAGGTTTCAGAGTGCATATCTTTGAAAGATATCACCATCATCATACCTAATCTAAACAAGGTGGTCGCAAAGGATGATGTGTTATGGAAAGGTGGGTTGGTAGTGTTATCGCAGATAAATGTAGGTTGGGAAAATCTTGAACCAATCCACAATATGGTGACAAAAGTGGGAGAGTTTACCCACTGTCACCTCAAATAAACCCACCCCTCGCTTTAGTGAAGGAAGAATCCAACACAAGGAGGGAGTCCCAGGTAACCCTAGGGGGAATGAGATGAAAAGTGAAATGATGGAAGTGATTCCCCTATAGGTCAAGTTGCTGAGTGAGAAGTGGCTTGATAATGAGTCTTAGAATTTGTTAATAGTTTCCAAGAAACTTGAGTACTTGTAGAAGATGATGTACCCGAGACACAAGAAAAGACAAGATACAAGACAAACAATCCAATAGATACAAAAGTTAAGCTTGTTGTCCCTAAATAAAGAAATAAACAAGATTATATCAACAAAGAAAATAACCAATTACTGCATATTTCACCACTTAAAGAATCAAAGACTTGTTGGAAAAAGAAGCATAAAACATGTAGATTAACTTGGTAGCTTTCTAGCAAAATTTGACAGTTAGAACATGAGAAAATTTAGAAAGTATGAAGTGATTTTCTGCAGCTCTAATGGTTGTAGCTTTAGTCTATTACAGAAACAATAAATCCTTGGAGAAACAAGATGCCCTAGTGGCCTTGACAAGATTTTAGCATGCAAAAAATATTCCAACTTGAACAATTTCAATATCTCGTAATTCTATGTATCCCAGTGCAATGATTTATTTCTCCAATGCAAGAGATTAGTGCCTTTAAATATTGGGTTATAGAGTATTTAAAAAATACAGATCTATATGTGCTACTTCCTTGGGGGTGTAAGCTCTTTTACTCCCCAAGGCAAGCAAAACTAGCTAAGGAAAACCCTAGGAGGGTGTAAACCCTTTCAGTCCTCCTAGTATTCTTTTGTGAAACAAATTATTACAAGACAATTATGATGGGCTTAGTGGGGTTGTATGACTCCCAAAAATCTTAGAAAATTAACCTTGTGACCAAGAAAAAAAGCAATAACATGAATGATTCCTTACCTAGTCCAAGCATTAACAAGATAAACTCCTTTTAACCAAGAAAAATCCACCATGAAGCGAGAAATAACCTCCAAGAAAGATAGTGTCCTACTTATCCATCCAATAGCCAAGACAAACCATCACATGAGTGTTGATGTTTTATGTAATTTCAGAAGTTATTTCTAAGTGTAATTGTGAAAGGTTTTATTGATAAGTCATGTATTTTAGGTCTTTTAGAGTATAAATAGAGGTTATATCAAGGCATTTTGATCATTCACTGAATATAAGTACAAGAGATTAGTACACACTTATCTAGGAGGCTATTATTGGTTCGTGTCTGGGTTTCTTTGGTCTTGATTTCATGAAAGAGCGTTGTATGACATTCTACATGTTGGAGGAATCTATATCGAGGAAAGTTTGCATGGTTTTCTCCCCTTTGAGGGTTTCCCTGAGGATATATCTTATTATTCTGTGGATATCTATCTTTCAGTTGTGATCCTTTTGCATATTAAATAATAATAAAAGAATATAATACTTTAGTTGTTGGAAAAACAAAAAGAAATCAACATGGTATTAGAGCAGGCCTGATTTTCCACAGATTTTTGGAAGTGTTTTGGAAAACTAGCTTCATCTTCCCAGGCAATATGACTACCGGCACCAAAATTGATGAGAAGTTGGAAGGAGCAGAAAACTTCAGAGCATGGAAGTACATAGTAGGCCTCCTTCTGGAAGAAGATGATTTAGAAATATTTGTTGAGGAGGAAGTTCTAGAACTAGAGGAAGATGAGGCAAGGCAAAGCATACAAAGGACCAGGCCATGGCTAAGAGGATTATTGCAGACTCAATCAAGGATCATCTGATCCATCATGTTTCTCCGTTAAAATCTCCGAAGAATATGATGGATGCATTGACTTATTTATTTGAAGGAAAAAAACATCAAGAGAAGGATGACACTGAAGACCCAGATGAAGAATGTAAAGCTTCAAGATTTAGAGTCTAGTCACTCTTACTTCTCGAGAGTGAACCAGATCAAGGAACATATTTAAGCTATTGGAGACACTTTTGACAAAGAAAAAATGGTGATGACCACCTTGAATGGTCTCCCAAGGTCATGGGACTCATTCACTCAAGGAATATTCTCAAGGAGGAAGCTAATCAAGTTTAACAGACTATGGGAAGATTGCACTCAAGAGGAAGCAAGACTGGTAGCAAGAGAAGAGAAATTGAGGGATGATGATCAAGATTTAGTGTCTCTTAAAAGGAAAGGAAAGAGTAAGAAAGAACCCTCATCCCCAAAGAAACCTCAAAATTCAAAGAAGAATTGAAGAGAATATTCAAATGTGATGTGTTTCTGTTGCGAAAATTGGGACACGTTGTAAAATTTTGTCCCCTTATTCTTAAAATTAAAAAAAAGGAAAAGGGAAAGAGGCATCATGCTCATGCCACTAAAGATGATGAACAACCAAATAAAATTGCAAGAAAATATGATTCAAGTGATGATGACTACGTTCTAATATGAACGCTCACATGAACAATCACCCCTCGAAATGATACTTGGTTGTTGGATAGATGTGATTCTAAGCACATGGCAGGGTATAAAGGCTCTATGTGAAACTTGATTCATAAAGACTCACCTCATAATGTGAAGTTGGGTGATGATTATCAGTATTTGATCAAAGGAGTAGGAGAGGCCTCCTACAAACTAGATTCCAAGAAGGTAATGAGGATGAAGGACGTGTTTTATGTACCAGGTTTGAAGAAGGACCTTCTCTTGATTTCATCTTTGGATGAGAAGCATTCTAGGGTTTCATTTGTAGATGGAGAAGTTCTCATGTGGCCAAAAGGAAAGACGTTTTATGATGTAGTTGTTATCGATGTACAATAAGGAGGACTGTATAAATTAAAGGGACGCGTAGATTTAACATTGATTCACAACACTTTGAATTCACGTAAGCTATGGAAAAGGATATTTTCCCACCTACACTACATAGATTTACCAATCGTGAGCAAGATGGTAACATGAATACCGGATATTCATGTGAATCCAGATGGTGTGTGCAAATTTTGTGCACAAGGAAAGAATGTGAAGAACCCCTTAACAAGCAGTGATAACAGAGCCAGAGGAGTCTTGGATATTGTACACTCAGACATATATGGATCAATGTCAACACCATCGCTCAACAACTACATATATTATGTATCTTTTATTGATGATTACTCATGCAAAAATTGGATTTACTTCTTGAATTCAAAAGGTGAAGTATTTGGTAAGTTCAAGGAATTCAAGGCACTAGTAGAAAACCTAACAGAAAGGAAGATAAAGACGTTGAGACCAGACAATGGAGGAGAATTCACCTGAGATGAATTCTTATATTTCTGCAAAGAATTTGGGATTAAGAGGGAGTTCTCTACTCCATATAATCCACAACAAAATGGAGTGGCAGAGAGAAAGAATCGAATGATTATGGAAGAAGTGAAGGCCATGATCCATGATCCATGATCAAGATTTACCTATGTATCTATGGGTAGAATTTATAATGGTAGTTGTGTACGTACATAACATAACTCCCCATCGAGTTCTTGAAAACAAGACACTGGAGGAAATTTTTTTAGGAGATAAGCTAGAGGTTAATCACCTAAGGATATTTGGTTGTCCTGTATATGTGCATATCCCCAAGGAAAAGAGAACAAAATTGGACCCATATGGAAATAAAGGTACTTTTTTTTGGTACAATGACACATTGAAGGCCTACACAGTATACATTCTCGATCACCAGAAGATTGATATTAGCAGGGATGTCACCTTCAATGAGGATGTATCTTTTCACAAGTCAAAGCAGGGTCATGTAGAGGAAACTCATGACAAAGAGAATAGAGTTACTAGAGTTGCAGAGACAAGAGAAGTGGAAGAAGAGGAATCCATTCTCGAGGATCAAGATATGGCCAAACCAAAGAGTCCTGTGGATAATCCTACACAAAAGAGAAGACCAGCTTAGGTACAAGAGGCCATCAAAGATGCAGAGAGATATGGTGCCCATGATGCATCATATTGGAAAGTTAAGAAACCAAAATCGTATCCTGGATATGTGGCATTATTATGTGATATCATTGATGTAGAGCCTAATATCTATGAAGAATATACAAGAAATAAAGAATGGAATGATTCCATGGTCGAAGAATACCAGTCAGTAGTGAAGAATGACGTTTGGGATGTGGTTCCCAGACCCAAGGAAAAATCAATTGTGAGCTCCAAGTGGATATTCAAGACGAAGCATGTTTCCGATGGAAGCATTGAGAAATACAAGGCTAGATTTGTAGCACGAGTATTTTCTCAGAAGGAAGGAATTGACTACGAGAAGACTTTATCTCCTATGGCAAGATATACTTCAATAAGGTTTGTTCTTTCAATAGATATTGTGATGAAATGGAATGTTCATCGGATGGATGTGAAGATGACATTTTTGAATGGGGTAATAGAGGAATAGGTTTACGTGGAACAACCACAAGGATTCGAGACACATGAAAGGGAGACGCATGTGTTCAGGTTAAAGAAGGCATTATATGGATTGAAGCAGACACCGAGAGCATGGTATGGTAAGATTGATAGTTTTCGGATGAGCTTGGGATTTACCAAGAGAAATGCATATCCTAAATTTTACTTCAAAGTTGAGTATGATGGGCCAATGATATTACTACTATATGTGGATGACATGTTCTTGACAAGAGTGGATAAGCTCATCATTAAGTGTAAGAGAAAACTCGCTGCAGAGTTAGAAATGAAAGACCTAGGTTTGATGCACTACTTTTTGGGTCTAGAGGTATGGAAAAGGAAGAATGTGATCTTCCTAAATCAGGGAAAATATGTTGTGGAGATCTTGAAGAGGTTCAATATGTTGGATTGTAAACTAATGGCCACACCAATGGCATAAAATATGAAGTTGTTGGATGATATGACTTCAGAGGTTATGGATGCTACATTATCTAGGTAGATGATTGGATCATTGTTGTATTTGAAAAATACACAACCAGATATATGTTTTGTTGTGAACACCCTGAGTCGGTACATGGTTGACCCCAAACGTGTTCACCTGATTGCAGTAAAACATGTGATGAGGTACAATGGATTATGGGCTCAAGTATGTTGCAAACAGTGAGATCATTCTACTTGGATATTCGAATTCAGATTGGGCCGATAGTGTTGCAAACCGAAAAATTACATTAGGATGTTGCTTCACTTTGGGATCCAATATGATTTCATGGATCAGTAAGAAGAAGTCATGTGTAGCACTTAGTATGGCTGAGGCAGAGTATGTGGTATCATGTGCAACAAGTCGCGAAGCAGTGTGGCTTCAAAAATTGTTGTCTGGATTATTCGATATTGCGATGGAGGTGACCTGTATCTTTTGCGACAACCAAAGTTGTAAAAAGTTTTCAGAGAACCTGATGTTTCATGATAGGTCGAAGCATATCGAAATCAGGTATCACTATATCAGGGATATGGTGCATAAGGGAGCAGTGAGGCTTCAATATGTGGCTACCGATGAGCAGGTTTTAGATGTGATGACACATCCATTGTCAAGGACGAAGTTCGAGTACTTCAGGGACAAGCTCGACGTAGTCCCTCTCCAGAGGGAATGATGGATTCAGATGTTATTGCGGGGTAGTGGATGTCATGGTGACATGTTGTAGCTATTGGAGAGCTATCCACCGGCCCTGGATGCATGCTAAAGAGATGAGGTACAAATGTTATCGCAGGGTACTAGATGTCATGCATAAGATATCTGATTTTTCTGTGGGAAACTGGATAGTCTCACGATGACATGTTGTAGCTATTGGAGAGATACCCACTGACCCTGGATGCATGTTGTGAAGTCACTATGGATTTCCTATGATGTATAGATTTGTGTGTTCGAAATTCAATGGTCATGAGCTCGTGTGGATGGCGACAATGTTAGAGTTTGTGCCCGATAGAATACCTTCCTCATTAAGAGGGAGTGTTGATATTTTACGTAATTTCATAAGTTATTCCTAAGTGTAATTGTAGTATTTACTCTTAAGTATAATTGTGAAAGGGTTTATTGATAAGTCATGTCTTTTAGGTCTTTTAGAGTATAAATATAGGTTATATCGAGTCATTTTGAAAATTCATTGAATATAAGTACAAGAGAGTAGTACATACTTATCTAGGAGGATATTCTTGGTTCGTGTTTGGGTCTCTTTAGTCTTGATTTTATGAAAGATCATTGTACGTCATTGTACACGTTGGAGGAATCTATATTGAGGAAAGTTTTCAGGGTTTTCTCCCCCTTGAGGGTTTCCTTGAGGATATATCTTATTGTTCTGTGGATATCTATCTTTCAGTTGTTATCCTTTTGCATATTAAATAATAATAAAAGAACATAATACTTTAATTGTTGGAAAAACAAAAAGAAATCAATAATGAGCAAGTATCAAAGAGAGATAGAGATGATTTCCCAAAAGGGGCGCAAATTTCAGCCAATGATCCTCTCAAAGATGGGAGAGTTATGTAAAAAATGAAATAGAAGTGATCTCTATTTATACAAATGCTACTAAAATTGTTTTTCCACTTAATTTTAGGTTAAAACACAAAGTAAGGGGTCAACAACCCTTACTTTTCCCCTTTACATTATAAAATTCAAATTTAACTTTAAAAATGCACATAATAAACCCTAAAGTGACGTCATCCCTCTTCTAGAGTGACGTTTTTACACCTTTTGCAAATCGTTGGAGTGGAAAGTGGAAGTCATTGGTACTTCTAGGGCCTTCCTCTCATGTGCTAGGTATTCCTCCTCCAATCCATACCTTCTCCCATCAAAATGTGCCAAGTGTCAAGCAGTAACAACACTACCACCACAATCCTATCCCTAGGGTGACATCAAGATCCTCAAAAGTGACATTTTAGCCTCAAGAGAAAATCATTGGGCTGGAAAAGGGCTAGGTTATGTACTCCATGGCGTATCCTCATGCCTCCAAAGGCTATCATCATCGTTCATTGCATGGGCCATGGTATCCAACCCATGGGCTTCAAGCCCCAAGGAAGCCCAAGCTAGGCTTGTTCTTCCAAAATTGTCCACCAACTAGGTCCTGCAAAGACATTGAATACTCCCTCCAAGGATCTCAAGTCAAATGAATCATGATAAGTAAATCAAGTCAATAAAAGAGCCATCTAATCATGTACATAAAAAACCACCTCATCAAAATAAACAAGCGCTTAAAGACCCTATGCAATTTGCCAAGTTTGGGTATGGGAGGGTTGACAAAACGACCTATTGGGTGAATCTCACCTCAAGTTTAGGAGTGTTTCCCAAGTGGGCCCCTCTCTAATGCATGGGGAAAAAGTGACATGGATGGGGGAAACTCTCTTGGGCATGGGATTCATGACATACAAGGGATTTTTGTATCTCATTTATTGGTTCCTTTGTAGAGGGTGTGTTGCACCTTCAATTTCAATGCAACCTTTTTCCAAGCCCATTTGTTGCCTTTTTTATTTTAAGATGTTTCCAAGTTGAAGTCAAGGTGGGGCTTCTACCTAAGAATGAAAAACAGTTCCCACCTTGACTCTACCCTGGTCACATCATTCTTCCCTAAGTTGAAGCCATGTGTGGGGATTATACCTAAGCATGAAAAACAATGCCCACACATTCTCCACCTTGGTTGGCATTTTGTATTAGTTATTTTTAAGGGTCCCATTAGTTTCTTATGAGAGACATTTCATTGTCCTTGGGATCTCTGTATGAGCATCTAGAAGGTTCATGATTGGATTTTATATTTTTCCAGCTACAAGCCTCTAGGCCTTCATGCCTTTCTTCCCATGAAATGAAGGACAATCCCTTCTTGGGTCAGTACACCCGAAAATCCCAAAAGGTAGGGAGATGAGTGAATGAAGTGTGGAAAGTGACAATTATGGTTGAGAGTGGCACGATGACTCGTCAAGAGGACCTGCCAATAGAAAACCTATCCCCAAGGGTGACCCACTTACTAGGGTGCAATTTCAACCACTAAGGTGAAACAAGGCAAAGATCATGATTTCCAAGCAAACGTTTGTTATAGCCCTAAAATGCCCTAATTATGCATACATGGTATTGGCCTTCCTATTTGCATAATTTTCCAAATCATTTCTGAGTAACTCTCTTTAAAAAAAAAAAAATGGAGCATGTACGCGTCTTGCTGCACTATTGCCCGCGTACATGCACTTGCTGCATGCTAGACAACCCACGTACATACGCTAGTTGCACACTAAACAACCCATGTATAAATCCAAAAGTTGCAAAATTTAAAAAAGTTGTAAGGAATTCGGTGGAATTAAAGGGCTATTGGAGGCTTCCCAACCATTTCACCTGCTATAGCCCGTCCCCAAACCGAATAACTATCATTTGTTCATATAAAAGGAGGTTTGGGGGTCTCATTCCACAATCAAGTATTAGAACGGTGAAACTCTGCCCAAATTCCCTTTCCCTCCTTGCCCAAGCATTTGCAACCTTTTTTGAGTTCTTGCCTCAACATTCCCTTTCTAGCCCTTTTCTCCCATACAATCCCTTCACTTCCATTGGAGTGATCAACAGATCGTGAGAGAAGGAATTTGGAAGGTTCACTTGGAGCAAAGTTAAGAAGAGCTCGGACCAGGTTCGTAGAGCGTCGACCTGTAAAGATTGTAATTTCCAATATTTGAATATTGAATAAAAGAATTTGTTTCCCTGTCCCAAATGATATATTTATGCCTTTTATTTGGTTTATGAATAATGAGTTATATCTAACCCTAATTGATGAATAGAGGTAGAATATTGGTAGCCTTGTTTGCCTAAGAATTGATGCAGATCAACTTTGGGAGGAGACCAGCATCCAAGGAAGCAACCAAACTCGAGGAGGTCAACATCAAACGTTTGGATAAGAGGTATTTTTCCTGACTTACTCTTCTATCATTTTTAGTTCATCTATGTGGAATGTTTGGGGTAGTGTAGGAAGTAGATTGACTTTTAGGGTGTCATTTCTATGTCTATACTTAGAACCCTGGTATAGTTATAGGGGGATTTTCCCGCTAGCAGAATTTGCGACTCCACTAGGGAGTCTCTCTAGGGTTTTAGAGGGAGGTTTTTGGGTTTTTTAATTGGCTTCTTGATTTCCTTTTGAGTTTCAGTCACGTTATCTGAGTCTTTTAAGGGTTTCTGGTCACCTACAAGGTGCATACCATCTTTCCCTTCCTTGTTAGTATGTCTAGTCTTTTCTTTTTTGAAAATTCTCAGAGGTGTACTCGCTCTACTTTGGCTCAGCCCGTGTACATACGTGCCCTACACAGTAGACAACCCACATACATACGCAGGCTACTAATGCAACAGTCTGTGTCTCTGTATCTTGGAAGTGTTATTTACCAAAGAGAGGTTTGTCTCTTTCTTGATATAATTTTTGGCTTCTCAGGGCTTTCTTGAGTCTTTCAGAGTCTTTATTTTTTTGCCTTAGCTTGGGTCGAAGATTCGTTTTTAACTTGTGTCATAGTTTTATTTTGTTTTCCTTAGAGGTTTAGAGTGAACTTTCAAGTTTTAGATCCTCCTTTTGGTTTCTTGTTCGAATCCCTCTGTTTACGCAGTTTTCTTAGGGTCTCTGTCAATCTTGGGTTTTGTTTTCTCTTTTTCCTATTTCTTGGTTTGAAAAACAAAAAAAGTTTCTACTCTAGTTTTTCTTATTAAAGCAGTTCGAAAAATAAAAAAGAATTTATTTTCTTGCATTTAGTTTGGTAAAGTAGCCTAGGTTGTTTGTTTGCAGAAGAAAAGAGTCTCGGTTTCAAAGTTATTTCTTGCTTGTAGTTTTGCTTAGTCAAACGAAAGCACTTTTTAGAAAATTTGCAATTACAAGATCTTGAAACATTGATTAGAAAAGTTGAATGTTACAAAGAGTTTTACAAGCTTTGCTTTAATTTCAAAGTATATTTTTTCTTTCAAATGCTCTAAATTTTTCTTCCTTATTCGTCTCTTCAAAACACCATTAATTGCACAACCACATCCTTTGCGTAAATCAAGCCTGTTATCCCCGATTTCTAGGGATAACTAGGAGATCATGTCTCGAGGCCCACAGGTCCTAGACATGAAGTACCGAGAGCAGGATTGACCTGAGCATGGCCCTGGAGGGCCCATCCTTTTCTTCTTTTGTCAGATTTGTCTTATCAACAACAACAACATCCATCACCATCGACTTGGTCTTGTATCAGAGAAGGCTCTTGCTCCATGAGGTAATTGGTCCAAGCATCATGGCATGTGTCAATTTTGATCATTATAACCTTTAAATGTATGCATCTAATTCCTTTTATTTCTGAAGACTGCTTGGATCTTACATTGGACCACTTGACCATGCTTGGGGAGATTGACTGGGTGCCCTAGCAAGCCTGTACCCATAGGTTTTGGTTTTCCACTGGGGGATTTCTAAAGAGCCATCGTCCACTCCCATCATACCACCACTCTTCCATCCTGTCTGTCGCTCATCTGTCCCATTCCCCTTGTCCGGGAATTAGGATTATCTGTTTGTGGTGTTGCACCTTATCTTGTGGGAAGAAGGGGCTAAAGGCCTAGAAGGTAAAAGCAGCTGGTAAAAGATAAAAGCCTAAAAATGAAACCTCGAGATGCTTCGCCCAGGGGTCCCCGAGAAGGCAATAAAAAGCCTCTCAGCAAGAAACAAGAGGGACCCGAAAAAATAACAAACAAGCCCTAATCAAGAGGATAGGGGGTCTCATCACGAGACAACCTATTATGTTCATGGGTACCTAACAGCATGACATTGCGACCATCTGGTTACCACGCCAGGGCAGTGACCTTTGGTTTCATGGCCAAGGGAAAGGGGGTATCATCACGAGCCAGCCTTATCATCGCTGTGAAAGTACTTTTGGGTAACACTGTCAGCTCTGGTCACCATGTCGAGGCAGTGTCCTCTGGTTAGCCCTTGAATAAAAAGAAAAAGAAGAAGAAAAAGCAAATAAAGAAAAGAATAAAGGCAAAAAGGGGCGTGGAAAAAATTGCATCCATGACAGGTACAACTCGCCTTCTACAAAGGCACCCACAAGTAATATCATGCATCCCTGGCTCTCACTCTACCCGTATGTCTGGACATCCCTTAAACCACTTCACCTCGTTTACATGGCTTGGATGAAACCCATTGGAAACTTTCCTTTCCTTATGGATACTAGCCCAATAGGGTATCTTGTCCTTTTTCTCGACCTTGTATTGTAGGTTTTTGTAAAGTATTTGAGCTATTGAATGATATATCAGGGTTTTTATGCACATGTTTGATAATATTAATGATGGAATGTGATTAACATTGCTATGATCCCTGTGACTAATGAGCCTGTGGAGGGCGTAGTTTTTGATGTGTAGGACCATGCCCGATGGACAGGTACCATTTGGACTGGTACACATGGGGAGATGATTAGTTCGGATATCCATGGGGCTGAAGAGCCCATCAAATGGTTGTTGATACCCCGTCAGAGGGGCAGAGATAGGACAGTGTTTGACCGAGTTTTTTTCACTGGGGAAGAAGAGGACGTTTCACCAGAGGCACTTTGGCAGAACCTGGCCTAGGGGGAATGACCCCTTTTTCAGTGGAATGTTGGCCTTGGAAGGCTCAGAGCGCCCCCATCCTTACCATGACATCATCCAGCTTCATGGTCATTCTTAGAGGTAGATTGGGCAGCAATGGCACATGTGGCATGTTGGAGAAGCCCCTAGGGGGCTAACGTTTTTCTCCTGGATGTCTTATTTGCCCTAAAAGGGGCTAGCGCCTCCCTTGAAGGGGATTTTACCTTTATTACAACTCAGTTAGGGTTTTAATTTGACAATTTAATGTAAAAACAATATGATTTTGGTTTAAATCCTTGTCGACTAATTTTTATGACCTAAATTTAATTAAAGGTCATTGATACAGTATATATTGAGGAGTTTTATCCTCATTTTGACATAACACAACACTCACTCATTAGTGAGATCTGATTTTTGCGCCCTACTTGGGTATTTCT
>ML801054.1:27920-38254 GCA_009831015.1 Picea engelmannii
CAAAGGTTGTAATTTCCAATCTTTGAATATTGAATAAAAGAATTTGTTTCCCTGTCCCAAATGATATCTTTATGTCTTTTATTTGGTTTATGCATAATGAGTTATATATAACCCTAATTGATGAATAGAGGTATAATATTGGTAGCCTTGTTTTCCTAAGAATTGATGCAGGTTAGCTTTGGGAGGAGACCAACATCCAAGGAAGCAACCAAGCTCGAGGAGGTCATCATCAAACGTTTGGATAAAAGGTATTGTTCCTAACTTACTCTTCTATCATTTTCAGTTCACCTATGTGGAATGTTTGGGATAGTGTAGGAATTAGATTGACTTTTAGGGAGTCATTTCTCTGTATATACTTAGAACCCTGGTATAGTTATAGGGGGATTTTCTCGCTAGCAACGTTACATAATCAAAAGTAGTTTTAAATGCAACAAACTCAAATGATGACACTTACCATAATACCTAGCTTGTACCTCATGGAGAAAGACCCAATGTCTTATGGATGCCAACTAATGTGGTGGATACCCTCATGATGAACCCTAGAACTATGGTGGTGAGGTGGGTCTCTATCTGTGCAAATGGACACTACTAGTCAAGTTGTCTCTTGGTACTCCATGTCTACAACTTGAGTACCTCGAGACATCATATCCTTAGTTATCCCCAGGAAATGGGGTTAACAAGTAGTACTATCAATAGTGGACAGAATGTCAACAAAGTGTACAATAGTAGGAGATACAATAGGATCTAGTGAAGAACTCGAAGGAGGCATAGATGGAACTTACATGTCCATCAATTGTCTCTTTTATCTATCACAATTGACTCAATGATGGGAGCTTCAACATCTTTAGTAAGGCAATAAGAAACGAATAATCTAAATAAGAAAATACAACCTAAGAAGCTCTAGGAATATCGACTCATTGTTAGGCATTTCCCTTCTAGTGGTATTGGTAAAAGGGGGATCAAGGCTAGGCACCCATCCATCATTAGTAGGTGGGGAAAATAGATTTAGTTTGTAAATACTTGGATGTGGCCACAAGTTAGTGGGGAAGGAAATAATATTGGTTGTGCATTAAGGCCTCCCAAATATAAATGGTTAGTTTGTGTCAATTATGAAAACTCGTCAAAATATGCATCAAAATGAATCAAAAATCAAATCATTTTCCTCCTTCCACCCCTCCATATATCCCTAGCCATATTGGCCTATTCTCTTTTAGTTTCATGTGAGCCATGACTCCATAAGCTTATCTAAAACCAATTACAAATGCATATATAGTTATTAATCAACTTGTTATTCTACTCAAACAATTATCCAGTAAATGAATTATGTTGATGCAGGACAAAGTGTCTAGGGAATGCATTAATTACATATTCATTCATATCTAGTAAAAGATGGGAAAATGCAAGGAATACTAGTTGACAAGTAGGGGAGATGAAATTGTGAATGCAACATAGGGGTATGGGTATTTTAAAATGATGGGTAACATGCAAGTGAAATATTTGCATAACAATCATAACATCTGAGCTACAAAATAACTTTATTTCCATGTGTTGATAGTCATAAAAATTCTTCCAACAACAACAGGGGAGGATTTCCCAATGGAAAGTCCCAATCAGACTCACTCTTGTTTCAGGTAGCAATCTCCGCTAATATGTGGGCCTATTTGCCACCAAAAAGGGTTGGATGCGATTTAATGTCAATCCGATTGAAATGATTTAATCTAACGATTTAAAATCTATTATATATTGTATATAATAGCTATAATTAATACTATATCTAATTAATATGTCCTATATAGCTAGGATCATATTTGTTTGAATCAAACACGCGAGAAGAATGAATTATTACTGAATTTAAGGAATCAATTCATAAAACTCAGTGAATGTTTAAACAAAAGTATATATATATATATATATATATATATATATATATATATATATATAATAGTTATTTTAAACAAATTTCAAGCGTAGTCTCGTATCCAATAAAATATCAATCGTAGAAATAGTTAAAACATCAAAATAATTTCACGTATCAAGATGAAGATGCAAATTGCACAACTAACATAAATGCATATTGAACAATCACACATTCACACAAAAAAATTCTGCAAAAGATATATGACCTTCAACTCTCTCTTAAAAAATTGATAACAGTATATAGGTTTAATAAAATATTTTCCATCCCCTTTCTTCTCGAAAGAGCTTCCTTTTGAACTAATCTATTCCCTTTCCTTTTGAACTAATCTATTCCCTACTTGCATTCAACATCCTCTAGCTTTCTATAACAACTATCTCAACTTTCCAACTCAAAAAATCATTGGAAAAATCATATGCTTAATCTTTGTAAACAATTACAACGATATAAGTTTTAATATTTTCTAATTTGAGGTATTCTTGTTGTATAACAAAATTAAAATTTGTTATACTTGTGACTTTGTCTCCTACATGATCTTCAAGACATCCTATTTTTATTTATTATTGAGCAGATTCCTTCTTCTTTATTTATCCACATCTTCCTTTTATTCCTTCATTTTTCTTGCAGTCATGGTTATCATGATTACATCTTTTACCTATAATTCTACAAAGTTAAACCAAAATAAGATAATCCATAGGTTTGTTTTAGAATAATTTCAAAACGCACAATCAAAGCAATTTTATTTACAAAACTCAAATTAAAATAATAGGCAATTAAAATTGTTTGTTAATTTATCCTGTTGTCTTGGTCCAATTAGGTCTTCTAAAAACTAGGATAGAAGTCTTACAATAAATGTGTGCACTACTAGATTTAATTGGTGGGCTCTCATTCCAGAGTCACGCCATTATGGTGGTTTTATACCACATTGGTCGCGTAAAATGTTAAAAAACAATTTATAAGGTTTTACCGAAACAAGGTAGTTTGTATACAAAATAACACACTGTACGTGCACGTGCTATAATCGTCGTAGTATTATTTTTACCTTCACCGTATAACTGTTCCACATGAAAATATTCAGATCCAACCTCCATGTCAGCAATGACATGTCAACACATAAGTGGATGACATACAGGATAATCTAAGGTGACATGTAGTATTATTTTTACCTTCACCGTATAACTGTTCCACATATGAAAATATTCAGATCCAACCTCCATGTCAGCAATGACATGTCAACACATAAGTGGATGACACACAGGATAATCTAAGGTGACATGTAGGTCAAATCTCGAAGACAATAAAATTCAATTCAACATGGAAAATGACTAGCAACTAACATGTTTTCCTTTAATATACATCAGGATATACTATAGAGGTCTAGATATTCGACTAAAATTCCTACAAAGCTTATCTCGGATGCCGTAGAGGAATTCGGAATCCAGAGCATCTGGAAGGTTAAAGTAACATTCATCACTAAACTTATGGATCCAGATATATTTGGGAGTGAAGGAAAAACGATATCTAAAAGTTACGTGAGAATGAGTTATCTGACATCTACCATCCAGAGAGTTGCAAAAGATATTCACTTAAGTTTGCTCTGGATGCAAATATAAAAACTTTTTTATCAGAATAACTCGTCATCGATACACGTCGCATGCCATGTCAGCATATCTTCTTAAATAAATGCCACGTGGAATTACGCTTATTAAAACATGAAAAGTTAACATACAAATTGCCTAATAATAATGAAAAATTTCATACAAACTTAAGAAAGAAACTCTGGATCAGGATATCCAGCTAACTCATGTTACGATTGTTGGTACTTGATTCAGATACTTCATAATGAATTTTCCTAATATATTTTAGGTATTTTGCAAAGAAAAGGAGAAGTCAGATACTTCATAATGAATTTTCCTAATATATTTTAGGTATTTTGCAAAGAAAATGAGAAGTCAGATACTTCATAATGATTTTTCCTAAAATATATTTTAGGTATTTTGCAAAGAAAATGAGAAGTCAATTTGAATTAAACAATAGGAAAAATAATCTCAAAAGAACACCATTATAAACAACCTATAAAAATTAATCAAACAAGATTAAACAAAATGAAATATGTAACAAAATTATAAACAACTTATAAAAATTAACCAAACAAGATTAAAACAAAATGAAATATGTAGAAATTTGGTAAGACACAAAATAAACCATTAAAAAACAAAGAAGAAATGAAGGCTCCCCATTAAAATTAAACAAAATGAAATATGTAGCAAAATTATAAACAACTTATAAAAATTAATCAAACAAGATTAAACAAAAATAATCTCAAAAGAACACCATTAAAACAAAATTATAAACACTATAAAAATTAATCAAACAAGATTAAACAAAATGAAATATGTAGCAAAATTATAAACAACTTATAAAAATTAATCAAACAAGATTAAAACAAAATGAAATATGTAGAAATTTGATAAGACACAAAATAAACCATTAAAAAACAAAGAAGAAATGAAGGCTCCCCATTAAAATTAAACAAAATGAAATATGTAGCAAAATTATAAACAACTTATAAAAATTAATCAAACAAGATTAAACAAAATGAAATATGTAGAAATTTGGTAAGACAAAAAATAAACCATTAAAAAACAAAGAAGAAATGAAGGCTCCTCATTATTTAATGAAGGAATTGTAAAATAATAGGGGGTTATTGTGCAGGCTACAACAATTGGCAACTAACCAGGAGAACCATTAATATTTTCCCTTATTGCTATAAGGTAACCTTTATATCTGAAAAATGAAACATTAGTCTTTTGCTTCTAGATTTTTTTTTTAAATATCACAAATCAATTATAATTGATACCTACAAAGAATAAATCATGAATCCCAAGTACTCATAAATCAATATTATTTTTAGAGAGCTCACTATATTAGTTAAATTTAAAATATACATTGACTAATTGATCAAATGAGTCAAAGGCTACAACTTTTATACTAGCAAATATTTGCACATTTTTGTTCATCATCTCCTTATTACTTGACATTGCTTCACTGCCTGCGAGCATCCATAAACCCATTGAAGATTCCTTAGTATAATGCAAGCATGGCCCCACTGTCAATGAACATCTATAGCCCCAACGGGTTTGCTTGTACTTACCACACTAATTAGAGTGCTTTCAACTTCCTATTTATTTTATATAACATTTCCTTCACCCTTTTGATTTTTAATATGAATATAGGTGATAGGAAGTGGGATGATATAGTTGTTACTTTGATTAGCAAACTTTTGGGGTATAAAAACTTAGTCTAAAAACTTGTCTTCACTTCTTGTCATCTTGAAAATTACTTAGTGTGTTTTAGTGAGAAGATAAAAAATAAATAATAAAAGAGTAATTTTCCTATAAATCAAACTTTAAAAGATAATGCTTGATCAAATATGATGATTTATCATTGCAAAAGATAAATGTTGATGAAGTTTAGACTGTCATAAAAGGTTTTCAGATATTATCCCTTCATATTTATGACCACAGTTGTCAGTTGTTCAACCATAATTAATTTCCACTACAACAACTTTCAATCAAAAATTACACAAAGAATCTGAAAAATAAATTAAAAGCAACAAAACAAAAAGAAATTGCAACCAAATTTAATGAAAGATATACAATATTTACAAAAGAAAATTTAAATTTAAATGAGATTATGCAAAAACATTATTCAAAACTTGGCCATTCATGGGGAGGCCTTCTATCTCCCCCTCTAATAATTGCAAAATGTAATTTGAAGGCCAATCTTTTCATAAATTTGAAATGGGCCTAGCTAGAGGTGTTGAAATTTGGTGTGTTTTCCCTTTACCCTATGAGATTTATCCCATTTCAGTACTAAACCACCAACTTGAAAACCCTTATTATTGACTGAATTTTTGTCAAACCAAAGCTTAATCAATTTTTTATGCATATTAAAAAAAAAGTTGCATTCCCCTATTCTTCTTCTAATTTAATTAGTGTTTCAATCATTTTCTGCATTACTGGGCAGTTATCATTTCTAACAAATTTTGCTAACTGTAGAGAAGGTAAGAAAACATTAGGCGGTAAAATCACTTCCTTGCCATAGACAAGGAAAAATGGAGAATTTCCTAATGTTGCTTTGGTAGTAACTTTGTTTGCCCATAATGCACTGGGAAGATCCTTGTGCCAATTTCACTGATGTTCATCATCAGTCTTTTTAATAATTCTCATTAAATTTTTGTTCATAGATTCTACTAAATCATTACCTTATGGGTAATAGTTCGCTAATATTTCATTTTAATTCCTTTTTCAACAACAAACTTAGTCAACTTTAAGGATGAAAAGTAGGAAGAATTATCAAATACTAAGGAGCTATGAACTCCAAACTGTGTAATAATGTTTTGTTTCAAGAAAGAAATCACTTGATTTTCAATGACAATTTTAAGAGGGATAGCGTCTATCCACCTCGTGAAGTAATCCGTTGCAATGAGGAAATACTTATGTATTTGAGATGAATTTGGAGTAATTTATCCAATTATGCCTAGTCCCCACTATCTGAATGAACTCTCTATCATGGTAGGTCACAATGGAAATATTGGCCTTTTCTCTCTTCCAGCAAATGTTTGACATAATTTTCACTTTCTTGAATAAGAGTGAGCATATTTAAATAGTTTTGGCCAATAATAGCTAGCACACATAACTTTATGGGAAGTGGTATCATCGCCAAAGTGTCCTCCAAGTGGACCATCATGTAGTTCATCTAGTACTTTTTTAGTGTCTTCTTTATCTAAGCATCTTAAGAAAACACCATCATGGTTTTTACGGAACAACAATCCATGAATCAACTAATACTGAGTATATTTTAGTCGTAACATTATTTTCTTTTTAGGATCTAAATATTGTGGAGAAGTACCATGCGTTAAATAATGTTTTATCTCATTGTACCAAGAGTCAGTCGAAACATGCACATAATATATTTATTTAATACTTACTTCTACCTCATTTTCCCAACTTGTTTCTCCAACTGTTTGTGAGCCCTCAGATCATGTTGCCAATCTACAAAGTCCTTGTCCTTGAATGATCTTTGCAAATTTATTTCCAAATCATACTCTTCGAGCGTTATCATCCAATTCACTCTCTTGTCTCCTAACTCTTTCTAGACAAGTAATTGTCGTAAAAAAGGATGTGGAATAATTACATTAATGTGAGATTTGAGTAGATCCTTGTCTGAAATTATTTACTTCCTTATGTTGATTAAGGTTGGTTGTCATTGATGTCAACCCTTGAAGAAAACCCCACAGCACAAAGGTTTGGGTAATGGACCCAATATTGTTTGATGTAAAGATGACTCATTATTGTCTTGTCATGGTTGATAAGAAGTAAAGATGGATGAACTCCAAAGTGGTCCCCTTATGGTGAAAGCCCTCATGGGAAGACGTTTTGCAGAGTAAGAGAACCCATGCTTAATTGTGGAATAATGATATGAAGGACAATGAATTTGTCAGGTAAACTATCCTAGATGGATAGTGCTTGTCATTCCATTTATGGTGGTATGTGGAATGTCATATAACTACTCACGACTAGAGAGTTATGGCCATGATAAGTTGGAGACCTCAGGTTTGGGTAATGGACCCAAGTTTGTTTGATGGATAACGATATGAGTTATGATATATTTTCAGATAATACTATTCTATATGGATAGTACATGTCATTCCATTTCTAGTGGTATGTGAAACGTCACATAACTCCTCATGGTTTGAGAGTTATGGCCTTACGAAGTTGGAAGACCCTCATATGTCATCTAGAAGCCCCAAAAGGTCAAAGTGGTTTAAGATATTTTAAAAGGTAAATAATAAAGTGAAGTAATGAGTGTATTACAATTCAAAGTGAATACAAAATAAATTATTTCAATAATAAATTTAATGGAGAAATTAGAAGTGGGTTAACCCTAAAATGAGGAAAGTGGGGCCAAGTGATCTGAAAATGATAAAGACTTGTATTCTTGAAAATATTTGCAAGTTTTAATTCAAGTGTTCTTATGCAAATGGATCAATTTTTCAAACACAAATTTTTATAGAAATTACACATTCAAGATGTAGATAATAAGCAACAAATAACAGTGAACAGTAAACACATAACACAACAAATGATAAAGGAGTTCACCCCTCTCTTGGGCTACATCTCCTGGTCCAGCTTCCAATGGATCTTTTATATTATTTGCTCAAAGTGCTAAAATATGTGCTTTACAATGCTCAAAATTCCAAATAGATGGCTCCAATGGCTTCAGAACGTCCAAAATCCCCTAGCTGGGCTTTTTCGGCACCTCATTTGGCCAAAAATTGAAGAAGATAGGCTTCCTGGAAGTTCCCCTTCAAACTTGTTGTATTTGGATCGCCAAAATGCACCTCTGTGTGTCCAACCTAGCACCCACGCTCATTTCTGTGCTAAAATCTAGCACCGGGCGCATAATAAAAAACCGTACAAACTGTAGAATGGTTAGGGAACCTAGCCCCTAACTGCCAAACCGTTGGGCATATGGGTCATATGACCGCACGCGCACACAAAAAGGGCCAAGTTAAAAACTTATGGTAACGCGCCAAGTGTCCAGGCGTGCGGGCTCCGAATTCATTTGAAAAATGCGCCCGGGTGGTGGTTATATGGTAAACAACATGTGACCGGGGGCCGGGGCTTAGCCCCGGCCCGGACTGCGCCCCAAAACATAACATAATGTTAATTCAAATATATTCACAACCATATAATAGTTAAGAACTAATGGTGGGCGCGCTGGTTGGGCGGCCCTTCCCAAAGCTCTTCCCCTACTCGGAGGTCGCGGGGTCGAGTCCTGCCGACTACACAAATTTTATCCAATGCCCAGGTGACACATGGCAGCCCTTGCTTGGGCCACGTGTCACCAATCCATTTGCCACCAAGATGCCACATGTCAAGAAATGATTCGATCGTCCAACTTCCAACTGTCCGCCAACTCATCCCTGCCATGTCAGCGTATGGCCTTGCCACGTCAGCATTCGTACAGACTGTACAGTCAGTAATTTTTTTTTGCCTGTTTGACGATTTGAACAGAATGCGATATCTCACTCACCCGACATCCGTTTGAACTTGAACAAGTTGTGTCGTGACGACGAGGCCTACGCACTTGTTCGATTTGAAGCGATTCCAAGCACTTTGAATTTTGAGCAAAATTTGATCCCCTGGATCACACCTCCCCATTGGAAAGCTTTTGGACCTCCAAAAGGCTATTTTCAGTCTATCTGAGGATGAGGATATAGTTCCCTCACCTTTCCAACCTCAATCCACTTGGCTTTGTTTGGATTTGTGCCTTTAAGACCAATTCGAAGATATTCCACATTTCCTCGTTTTGAAGTTCTCATTCTCCTATCAAGGATTGTGTCTTCATGCAGTTCTGTAAGATATTCTGGGGAGAAATCATCTATAGAAGGAATTTGAACATGTTCTCCTTGATCATCAATCAAAGGAGGCTCATACAATTTCAAAGTCTCAACATTAATAACTGCATACATTTGCATATAAGGAGGCAAATCCAAATGGAAGGCATTGTTACCAATCTTGTCAAGAATCTTGAAAGGACCATATCGAATTGGTTTCATTTTTTTACCTTCTCCTTTCAGCCTCTCCTTACTAATGTAAATCCAAACTTCATCTCCAACTTGGAAACTGTGATCAACACGATGCTTGTCATGTCTTGTCTTGTACTTGGCTTGACTCTTTTCCAACTTTTCTTGTACCATCTGATGTATCGAATGAATTTGTTCAATGAACTTTTCTACCCTATCAATGTCATATTGACCATCAATAGCAATATCCTTCCCAAAGATAAAATCTAAAGGAGATTTGGGCAAATAGCCAAAACATGCTTCAAATGGTGATGTTTGAGTTGAAGAGTGCTTAGCTCAGTTGTAAGCATGCTGAATGTAGTGTAAATTCTCATCCCAAAGTTTAGGATGCTTGCTGCAATAACCATGAAGAAGATGCACCACTATTCTATTAACCACTTTTGTTTGACCATCGGTTTGCGGATGAAAAGATGTGCTCTTTTTCAGTTTGGTGTCCATGAGTGCCCATAAACTCGACCAAAAGCTCCCAATAAATCGAGAATCTCGATCAGAAATAATGGATTTAGGCAATCCAAAATGTACTCAAACATGCTGAAAGAACATTTGTGTTGTTTTCTCAGCTGTAACCTGCTTCTTACAAGGCATCAAAATACACATTTTGCTAAATCGATCAACCACAACATGTAGTGCCCATAAATATATATATCTAACATTGTTATCTTCACGAGCATTTATTTCTTAACAGCATAATACAATATCTAATCAACATAATATCAATCTGCTTACCAGCAACTTAAACACTTTAGATTCATCAAATAAATTTAT
>ML801054.1:62023-90581 GCA_009831015.1 Picea engelmannii
CCCCTCTCAATAATCCAACACCTTAAAGACAATAAATGCATGTTTGTCCACTTCATGATATTTAAGTTTAGTTCCCTACAGTCCTGAACTCATGAATGAAATTGGCACTTATTTGTCGTCTGAATTATTTTGAGTCAATACTATAACAAATGATGAGTTAGTAGAAAAGTGTATAAAATAAATTATTTATTAAAATCAGGACTCTTCAATGTAGAAGCTTGTGATATAGCTTGTTTAATAGAACTAAATGATTATTTTTCTTTGATGTTTCATTTAAACATATCATTATTTTTAATCATGTCATTTAATGGCCTTACTATTTATACGAAGCTAGGAACAAATATTCTCACAAAATTAATTTTCCCTAAGAATGATTGCATTGATTTTTTATTATGTGGGAACGAAAATTGTGAAATGGTTTTTGTTCTTTTATGTTCTATCATAATATCAAATTTAAAAACAACGAAGCCCAAAATTTACCTTCATTTATAGGAAAATTAGTCTTTTTTGGATTTAATGAAATTCCATACCTTTTACAGCAGTCGAAAATCTATCTAATATGGTGTAAATATTCTTTTCTATTCTTTGAAAATACAATAACATAGTCTAAATAAAAAACCAATGTTTTATTAATAAAACCTATGAATGTGATATCAATTTCCCTTTGAAATTTAGCACCTGCATTGATCAAACCAAATGGTATTCTACAATAGGTGTAGGTGCCCCATTCCATTTTGAACGTACTCTTTAGTTGGTTTGGTTATGAGACTAGGAACTAGTTATAACCAGAAACCCCATATAATAATGATAACATCTCTGAGTCTGAGACACACTATAAAATTCATTACATAGGTGGGACAGGGTAATTGTCTTTGTCTGAAGCCTTGTTAAGGTTACGAAAATCAATGCAAATATGAATTTATACATTCGTCTTTCTAATATAAACCATGTTCAAAACCCATTGAGAGTGTCAAATAAGTAAAATGATCTTTTCTTCCAATAATTTATTCGACTCTTTTCTAATTTGTTTCTCCATTGTTGGGTGCATTTTTCTCAATTTTTGTTGGACTAGTTTTGCATCCTTTTTCAGCGGTATCACATGTTGAATAATTTTTGTGTCATAAGGTTTCAATTTGCTATATGTCCAAGAAAAATGTCCTTATACTCCTTGAAAAATCAAATGAATGCATATTTTTATGTAGGTGTACATCCAATTCCTATATTGATATTCTAAGGTTTTTCATCAGTGCCCAGATTTATTACCTTATATTGCATGGATGAACTATTTGTTTTGCAGTTTGTCACTCTAAATTTATATTGAATATCATAAAAAAATTCCCGACAAATCACTGACTTCAAAATGGCTTTTTCAGCTATGGATTCTGACTTTGGAGATGATTCATTTATATCTAAATCATGTTGTTGTTCGTCAATGACACATTTTTTAAACATATCCTTCTGTGTGAGGAATTTTAAAATTTGATTATCGTCATCAAACACTCTCCAGTTTGTACCATCATCAAGGACTGGGGGACTAGAAATTAATTCAATGGATAATTTGTTAGATGAGAAATCAATAGAAGGAATTATCTTTGACACTACATTAGCAAGCAAGTCAACATCTGAATTTTAAGATCGAGGTACAAAAATTATATTAAATGCATCAAAATTAAGAATTGAATTTTGTACCTCATGCTGATAATGTCTCAAGTGATTCAAAACGCAATGTATTAAATATCTTACCTTTTTTACTACAATTTTGGAATGAACGATAACCTTTAATTGCTTCAAATTTAAATTAATGACTTTTTCTAGACCCTGAATTGGTGCCTCATACTCAATGATGTTGTTGGTGCACTAGAAATTCAATCTGCAAGCTATCATATGTTTATTACCCTTTGGGCCCTTAAGGATGCATCCTACACTAACACTCTCGCTTGATTTGGATCCATCAAAATATAAAAACCATAAATATGTATTTACATCTAAATTTACATTATCAGAAACTAACTTTGTAGAATTAATTACACCAACCTGAGTAGTATGAAGGAGCTCATATTTCTCACATGAATCTGCAAAAAGTGACCGCTCAACAATAAAATTACCAAAAAATGAATCTAAATAGTAGTAACCAAGAGTAGATTGTGAGAAAATTGCAGGTTCATTATGATCGTTTAAATCTATTATAGTGTGGTTCATATGCCTTTCACATTCCACTTTAATTTTATTTGGTTGGCCATTGTAAGGCAACCATAAATTTGACCAATCTGTCGAAAACTAACCATTTAAATTTTAATAACGGTCTCTACTAAGAAAAAAACTATAAGATTATGGGATGTCTACAACCATAATGTCTATAATCTCGTGAACTTTTTGATTAGAAGATAATATAATCAACACATCTTTTAATTCCCCTAATACTTGGACATTTGATCGATCTAATTGGACAATTTGGGTAGTGGTTTTTTGGGTTCAACATTAAGTTTTATTCAAACAGAATATGGAATCACATTGGATGATGCTCCTAAATCCACTAACAAAAGTGAACATTTCTATTATAAATTTCATATGTCAATAAAATTGGTGGAGTATGTGAACTAGATTTTTCTCCTATTAATGTTGCATTTACAATAGATTTTTTTTGTGATAAAGAACTCAGACCTATTTTTCCTTTATCCTTTTCTCCAGTAACAAATGTATTATTTTCAGAATCATTACTATCTAATGCATGTAGTAATTTATTTTTATATTGAGTGATTTTGGATAATTCATATAAAGATATATTGTCTTTGGTATTTTTCATGTCTTCTACCAAATCATAATCTAATTTATCATAAACTAAACTATATTTACCTATACATGAATTTGTTTTGTCATTGGAAGAATTTGTCTTCACCGAATAGGATGTATAAAAATATCCTATGTTTGCTATAGGTCCTTTGCTTCTAGTTTGAGCCATGCAAATTTCCTCAAATTCCTCTTCATCATCAATTATGCCTTTGGAAATATGCCAAATAATATTAATTGACGGTCAAGGATTCTCTTCATCTTCATGTTCATTGTCATTAGTCTTATTCTTTTCTTCTTCCCCCATCTCAGTAAAAACCTTGAAAATATTTACAAATGCAATACATGTCCTCTTGGAATGGCTAACATTATGAGCTCTACATAAATTTTCTTGAGAAAAATCCACAAGATGAATTTCATCAATAGAAGGATTTTGATTGTTTGGAGGTGTATTATTTCTTTTAAATCGAGGTCTCCACAAGATCCTATAAGAGGCTCCTTCTCCTGATATTTTCTTAAGGTTAATTATGTCATTGGAGAGTTTTTATTGATATTTTGTAAATTGTCCATATCCACTATCTCTTTCTCAATGGTTTTTGTTGTTGTTGTTTTCTTTAAACTAGAAAAAGTTTTTTTTATTCTATTGTAGATTTTCCTTCCATACTAAGCATTTGATTTTCTGCAATTATAGTTTCTTCAAATGTGTTATCTAAAGTAGTTTTTCTTATGTTGGGGATTGGGTTTAATATGATATGAAACAAATAAATGGAACTGAATATAATCGAAAAGGATTAAGTTTTAAATATAATAGGTGGTGTCTAAAGACATTGTTACAACACTTAAGCATATTGCATTGTGATCAGAACATCACAATGTTTATTGAACATATTCACACATGTTCACTTCACAATATTGTATGCTTGATAATGACCCATAGGATTTGTTATTTATAGCTTCATGATCTAATCAACTTCCATAGAATCAGGAAGATCTTGTCCACATACAATTGTCGGTGGTTACAGTTGATTCCGTCAAATCTATGTTTTATAGTTGAATCGAAAAGGATGTTCTACCTGACTATCCATGTGTCCAACTCGTAGTCAATTTCCAAGTTGGTCAATCCACCAAATTATTGTCTTCAAATTTTGGCCCATTGTTTGACCAACTGATGTAGATATTTGGTCGATTGTCCAAGTGATTGTTTATAGGTGTTGGTTGAATTCCCGACTGACTGATCCTAGGAGAAGTGTGATGAACCTGAGGTTCTAACACCCCCCCATGAACACACGACTCTGGAGATTCGGGAGGTGAAATTAATTCNCCCCCCCCCCCCATAATTGCAGCTTCCTAAAGCCTAAGCATCGCATAGAGATTGATAAAATTAGCTTCAAATAATGTATTAGTAAATATATCAAGTATATGATCATCTATTCTGAAATAGACAAAAGAGACAATTTTCTCATGAACCAATTGTCCCAATTAGTGAGCATGGATATCAACATGTTTCATCTCACTGTGGGAAACAACTTTTTCAACAACTTGAATGGAACTCTAATTGTCATAGTAAAGTGTAGTTGAGGTCTGTACAAAAAATCCAAGTTCACCCAAGAGTTGGAAAATCCATACTACCTATGTACCTGCATGAACGACGCCACGATATTCTGCTTCTATAGTCGATAAGAAAACTACCTTATATTTCTTGCATGACCAAACCAACGGTCCAATGCTGAAGCGAAACACATAGTCATAAGTGAAATTTTGATCATCACTATTGCTTGTCTAGTCGGAGTCAGTGAATTCGACCAACGAATCTAAACTTCGACAATACTTGATACTAAGATGAGTGGTACCCTTGAGATATTGAACAATCCATTTGACTACTTCCCAGTGCCTTTCTATGGGATCCTACATAAAATAAAATAAACACACTAACGACAAAGGAAATGACAGGTCAACTGTGAGTAAGATAAATGATATTATTGACCAGTTGTCAATAGAGGGTAGCATCGACTTTGGAATTTTGACAAGTTTTGATCAGCTTAACTCCAGATTGAAAAGGAGTAGCACATGTATTATAATATGTCATCTTAAAACGTGTCAAAATATCCATTACATATTTAGATTGAAAAATGAAAAAAATATCATACGGTGGCAAGACTTGAATACCCAAATCATAATGCATAATACCAAGATGTGTCATGTCAAAGGAGTCAACAAGTTTTTTCTTCAATCTAAGAATGAGATCAATGTTATTTCCATTCATTACAAGGTCATCAACATATACAACAATAATCAAAGTGTTTCCATAAGTATGGAGTACATATAAGTTGTGATCATATTCACAACGTTTGAAACCAAGTCAAAGAAAGAAATTGTCGGTCTTAGCATACCAAGCTCGGGGAGCTTAATTCAAACAATAAAGAGACTTTTGAAGTTGAAAAACCAAGTTAGAATATATCACAAAACCAGGAGGTTGTTCCATGAAATTTTCTTTGGATAGGTCGCCATGAAGAAAAACACTCTTCAAATCCATCTGATGGATTTGAGAACCAAATCAAGAAGCAAGAGAAATAATCGGTCGAATAGAGTTCATCTTTGCAACATGAGAAAAGGTCTCAATGTATTCAATGTCTTCTTGTCGAGAAAATTATTCCAGACCAAGTGAGCTTTATGACACTCAAAAATACCTTCAGAGGTAAATTTGGTCTTGTAGAGTCATCGCCACTTCATGGTGTTCTTCCCTTGAGGTCAGGGAACTAAATCCCAACTATGATTCGTCAACATAGAATCCATTTCTATTTGTATAGATTTCTACCATTTGGTTTGTCCTTGGGAATCCGAGTAGGTAACAGGATCATAGGTTTCAAGTAGACGAGTCAGCAACGCAATGTTGGCATGCTACTTTTGAGTGTGAGTTTTTTGACCTGAAGAAATATCACTGACATAAGGACTAGAAGCTTCAATGGTACTGGCAGCCCATCTGGGTAGGAAATAAAGAGGTGAAATGTTGTTCACTATAGAAGGTCGATCAGAAGTAAAACCAGTTTTAGTCAAAGGATATTGCATACCAATCGAAATAGAAATCGACTAACCAGTCGACGACCCAGTCAAAATAGGAACAAAGTTTGGCTATCGTCGAAGGACTAAAAAATGGAACAAGAGAACCAGATTCAGAAAAGTGATCATCTTGTAACAATCCGGAGGAGGCATTCAACAACTTGATGCAAGCAGAATTATCATAAAACCATACATTTCTTCTAATAATGATGTATCATTTGACAAGGTCAAATAGTTGATAGGATTTATATTCTTCAGAGTATCTCATCATGATCCAACCATGATCCTTTGCATCCATTTTATTTCTGCAATCATCGAAACTATGAGCCCAGGAAACACATCCAAACACACGGAGGTGGTCTTATGAGGGATTCCTTCCACACCATCATTCGAATGGAGTCACGAAAGGAACAACTCAAGTTGATATGTGATAGATCATATAGATTTCACAATAGATAGCTTCATCCTAGAAGCGAGGAGGAAAATCTTTGGCCTAAAAAATACATCTAGCCATTTTGACTAACGTTCGATTCTTGCATTCTACAATGCCATTTTGTTGAGGGGTATGAGGCATCGACCACTACCAATCAATACCAGATCGAACCAAGTATTCCTCAAAAGGTAAATTCACAGACTCACCGCCATTTTCTAATCTCAGGCACTTGATGGATTGACCACATCACTTTTTAGTAAAGGCCCTGAACTCGTTGAACTTTTCAAAGACAAGATTCTTGATTTTCAAAAAATAAACCCAAGTGAAACAAGGGAGATCATCGATGAAAATCAAGATATACCTTGGACCTACTAAGAAAGGTATTTTGATGCATCAGAGATCACTATGAAACATCTCTACAAGGTTTTTTTCCTTCCACGCTTTTCCAAAGTCAAAGGGTGCATGATGATGCTTTCCAATCACACATCATTTACAGACTCCATCAAGGGGGCGGAATTTAGGTAAACCAAAAACCATATTCTAAGTTTCCATTGATCACAAACTTCAAAAATTTAGGTGTCTAAGTCGTTCATGCCATGTTTGATTTCAATCATCAGTGTGAGCAATAAGAGAAATCGATTTAGATTTGAGTTGAGTTATGTCACAAAAATTATACAAACTATCTTTCAAGTTGAGAAACCCTCCGACGACAATCGACTAACCTTTCTTCAAATATCAAACAAGGAACTGATCAGGCCAAAACTCCACAACCTTACATGTATTTGTTAATTGAGAAATAGACAATAGATTGGCACCAAGGTTTGGTACATGATAGACGTCGACAATTCTCCCATGTCGACAAGGAACAACACCATGACCAAAAATGTCGAGAGTAAAGTCATCAACAACATTGATCTTTCTCTCCACATATTTAGCTAAGGAAATGAACAAGGAATTTATATCCTTATCCATATGATGAGTGCACACAAAATTGAATACCCATTCATTTTACACAGAATGAAAAAAAAAATGCTTGAGAAGTTCTGAACTTGAAGGTGAAATTATCAATGGGTTGACAAACAACCGACACATCTCCTTCAAGGTGCTTAACCTTCTCCTCTAGGTCGTATCTCTTCTTGTAGTAGACCTTTTCCACATGTCCAATATTTCCATAGCATTGACATGTCTTCTTCTTTCAACTTTGAGGGGGTGATTTGTCTGCCCTTTAGGTTTCTAGTCAAGGAATATAGGTCTTTGTATAGGGGTATCAAATCATCCTCTTTCATTGTGATTCAACTTTCCCTTTCCCTTGAGAAAGTGAGCTTGGTGTTTTCCACCAAGAATTCCTTCATCAAGAATTCTATGTTGATTATCAATGGTGTAATCCTTACCATCTTCCTCATGTGCCTACCGGTTGGTGCATAAATTTTAAATGAACACATTGAATGGTGTTCTCAAATTCATCGAGACCAACTCGACAAGTTGTTCATCTTTCTAAAGATAATTATTTCCACATTTTCCCAATTTCAATTGTAGTTCCTTCACACACGCAAAATAGTCCTCTATTATGTTGAAAGATTGAGGATCGAGAGAGGTCAACTCTTTCTCCAATTGCATGACATGGATTTCATTGACTCTATCAAATAAAGACTTCAGATTCTTCCAGACTTGATGAGGACAGTCTATTCCACTGATATGAAATTGAATGTCCTGCGAGATATAGGTTGTGATGACCCCCACAACCTCATCCTTCTTCCCATCAACAATTAACTTTTCTTGATCATCTATTGGATATGGAATCAAAATATTTGTATATTGCCACAATCCTTTACTCTTCAGTGGGGTTTCCATGTCTAGAGCCCATACAACATAGTTTGATTCATTCAAAAATATAGGATCAATATTCAAATCCATCTTTGATATATAGACAAATCGGATCTGTTTCCACAAGTTACAAATGAAAAATCACCGGCCTAGAGTCAAACACATAGCAGATCTAACTCGACACAATTTGTGGACAACATGTGAGGTCACAACTAGTCACTCTGATACCATGTTGAGGATTTGGTGTAACCTGATACAAAACAAATAAAAAAATAATCGAAGAGGAATAAGTTTCAAAGTTAACAGGTGGTGTCTAAAGACACCGTTACAACACTTAAGCACAACACATTGTAAGCAGAACATCACAATGCATGTTGAACATCTTCACACATGTTCACTTCACAATCTTGTATGCTTGAAAATGACCTGTAGGATATGATATTTATAGCTTCAATATCTAACAAACTTTCTTGGAATCAGGAAGATCTTGTCCACATACAACCTTCGATGGTTATATTAGACTACGTAAAATCTGCGTTGTCTAGTTGGCTCGACAAGGATGCTCAACCTGGCCTCCCATACATCCAACTCGTAGTCGATTTCTTGGCTAGTCAATCCACCAACTGGATGTCTTCGACTATTGGTTGATCGTCTAATCGACAGGCTTTTCGACTACTTGACCGACTAATGTAGATATATGGTCGATCATATGACCGACTATTTCTAGGCATTGGTCAACCTCCCGACCAATTCATCCCTAGAGAAGTGTGATGAACCATCATAACCTAAGGTTCCAACATCCTACTCTCTTATCAAATATTGCAATAGAGGATGGGAAAGAAGTAGTATAAAACTCAATAAGCACATTAGCTACAGGTCTTGAGTCTTCTAGTATTTTATTCATTAACGTTAAAAATATCTTATTGAAATCCTTAATATTTTCCTTGGGGTTCATTTTAATTCAAGACAATTTTAAAACTAAAGTTATTAATGTCTTATCTTCACCAAATTTTTGTATAAATGAAGTTTCAAATTCATTCCAACTAGTGATTGACCCCCGAGGTAATGAAAAATACCATGTATATGCTTTTCCTTCAAAGGTAAATGGAAATAATCTACAAACAACGTATTCATGTTCAACATAAATTAAATCAATTGCTAGCATGAAATTACTTACATGATATTCTAGAGATTCCTCAGTATCTGGACCATATTTGGGAATAAACTTCTCGGAGTGTTTTGGAAAATCGTGTAATTGTCCTACTACAACCACTACTCTATGTGTTATCCATGGTCTCCTTGGTTGAATAGACATATTCCTCGGTGGTGACCTTCTTGGACTAGGTGGTGACAAATATCTAGGAGTGTGATGAGGATTTCCTTCACGTGATTTCTCAAAAAAAATGTGTGGAGATTCCGGAGGAATCTTACAAGGTGATGGTGGTTTTCTTGCACTTCCAGGAAATTCAAATGGTAGAACACTCAAGTTTACTTTTACCTATAAAACTTTAGATAAATATGAACTTGGATCAAATTCAAAAAACAATTGTGACTCACCTGCTTATTCCTTTCTCGGTAACTTACCTTTGAATGGGAGAGAAAATTGAACAGGTGACTGACCCAACTCCTTAATTTGAGCTCTAGTAAGAAAATTCCATGCATGTAACTCAAGTAACGTTGGATTATACAACCAATTTTATGCAGTTAAACTTGTATCAATAGTTTCATCGTGAGATGTTATAACATGGTTACTTTGAGATTCAAGATCATGTGGACTAGGTAAATTTGCAGATGGTTCTGATACAACCTATTTAGAAGGTTGTGGAGTTTATTTGGAATATTTTTTAGTTGAGGATTTCTATGGAGGTGAAGTTTGAGAAGAAAAGATGGCTTAATAGTTCGTGATGTTATTCCTACCATTCAAATCATTTGGCCCTCCTTCTAGTGCCAATTATTGTTAATAGTTGGAAAAATTGTGCCAACAACAACAAGGGAGGATCGCCCGATCGAAATTCTCGATCAGACGTACTCTCATTTGGGGTAGCAATATCCATCGGTATGTGGGCCTGTTTTCCACCAAGAATGGTTGGATATGATTTAATGTCCATCCGATTGAAAGTATTTAATCTAAGGGTTTAAAATATATTATATATATTGTATATAATATCTATAATTAATACTATATATAATTAATATATCCTAGATGGCTATGAGCATATTTGTTTGAATCAGACACAAGAATAATGATCTATTACTAAATTTAATGAATTAATTCACAAAACTCAGTATACGTTTAAGCAAAAGTACATATATAAATGTTTTTCAAATAAATAGTTATTTAAGAAAAATGTCAAATGTACTCTCGTATCCAATAAAATATCAATCATGGAAATAGTTAAAACATGAAAGGAATTTCACATATCAATATTGATATGCAAATTACACAACTTACAAAAATGAAGATTAAACAATCACACGTTCACACATATAATTTCTGCAAAAGATATCTAACCTTCAATTCTCTCTTAAAATTGATAACAATATACATGTTTAGTACAATAGTTTATAGCCCCTTTCCCCTTGAAAGAGATTCCTTTTAAACTAGTCTATTCCCTACTTGCATTCAACATCCTTCGACTTTCTTTTACAACAATCTCAACTTTCAAACTCATAAAATCATTGGAAAAATCATATACTTATTGTTTGTAAGAAATTACAATGATATAAGTTTTAATATTTTCATTTGAGGTACAAAATTGAAATTTATTATACTTGTGACCATGTCTCATACAGGATCTTGAACGCGTCTTATTTTTATTTTTTCCTGAGCAAATTCCTTCTTCTTGATTTGTCCACATATTCCTTTTATTCCTTCATTCTACTCGCACTCCTGGTCATCGAGATTACTTGTTTTACCTATAATTCTGCAAAATTAAACCAAAACGAGTAGGTAGGGTAATCTTTAGCCCTAGAGGAAATATAAAGCTCTTAAACTCCTGGAACATTGAGCATTCCACCAACAACCAGGCCAAGGCATATGTTGTTTACCAAGGTCTGCAATTGGAAAGGAAACACGACATTGATTCTATTACTCTTCTAAGGGATTCAATTTTTTTATCAACCATGTGAGGATGAAGTATTTTCCCTCAAACAATTGCCTAAGTGATATATTTCACCAAATCCATTAGGATATTGAATCATTTCAACATATGGAGTATTTTCATATTCTCCAGCAAAACAACTCATATGTAGACCAACAAGCCAATATGGCCATCCAGGAAACATTAGGGACATTGAGGGTGAACAAGAGGGCCACTTCTCACTATATCCCATGATCAACCTCAAGGAAAATGGCCACTTCCTATGTGATAGGACGCCCATTGTGAAATGCATGACACGTCAGGAAATTTTTGATAGGATGCACTTCATGGAATATCAAACATGTTGGGTGATTTTCTTCTCCCACAAAGAGAAACCTCGATATGTCACCTCCTTCAAAAATCCTATATTTAATTGTATGTACCTCCACCCCCCCAACCACCCCCGAATGTGCGAATATATCCTCATATAAAGGTTGCAGTCAACTTGCCCAATTCGACATCACTTAAACAAGATGATCATGGTACTTTTCCATCAGCTATTGGCACCACCATCATATGCAATGACATCATCCATGAAAGAAGTTGAGCTTAGTCTATCTCAACTATGGTTGATTATTTCATGATTCAAACGGGGGATTTCATTCATCCTCCCTTAAAATGGGTTCACTTCCACTCGGGTCGCACTTCATCATTTCTAAAAGTGGGTTCATCTAAGACGCATTTAGATCATTACGAGGAGGATCCTTCAGTCTTTCCCCCCGCCCCCCTTCTTGGGTTATTTAAGTATATTCACTATGCAATCCTCAATGTGTTCATAACCATGGAAAAGGGCGGCACTAGTAGTTTGAGGCAGTGAAGGAACCAATCGGAGGATGACCATAATGACATCCTCCCATTGGTGCAAGCACTTGAGATTCAAGTAAGTGGATTATCAACTCAGGTTCTCACAGTTTTATAAATAATTGTGCAACATAGTCAGGGACAAAAATAGTTGTAGGATGAGTGTGCAACATTAATGTCATAGTTGGAGAAACTTCATCTCCACCCTATCTCCATAATTCCTTCTAGGACAATGATGAACAATTCAGATGGAAACTCATCCCCAAGATTTATCTAGCCTATTCTGGACCTAAATTCTCCTCTAGAACCTGAAGATGTTGCCTCTAGTAGCCAAGAGCATCCTAATCATTAGTGTTTTGATTTTTTTCTTTTATATTTTGATCCTCAGTTTTTGTGTCCATTTTTGGGCAGTCCTCGGTTTTTGTGTTCATTTATGGGCGATTTTTCGACACATGGTTTTTTGTCGATGGTTTTCTATTTTCGGTTAAGAAATTAGCGATGTTGACTAATCCATATCATTGTATTAATGTTTTGGAAGCCGTCATATCCTATATGTATACTGTATTGTAAATAATGTTTGATATGAATGAATATAAAATATGTTGGTTTTCCCGGTTTTTGGTTTCCAGGGAAAAAATCTCTGTGTAATGTGTGTATTTTCCATTGTTGATTTTATGTTCTTTTATTGAAAATCTGTTTGCAGTAAAATATTGTACAAGGTGAAAATCTGCATTCGATATTAGAGCAATTATTGACTTCAAGGGGATGCCTATGTGGTCAGGGTTTTGGCTCGGGACTATGATAAGCCTTGTTACAGTGGGAGATCTACGGTATTGATTCTTTAGGTGAAGAGAAATGATAAGTAGTTTGAAAATAGAGATTGAGAAATTTAATGGGAAAATTTTGAGTTGCGGAAGCTCAATATGGAAGATCTGTCAGGAGACAGAGATCCGTGGGTTGCGGTGGATCCAAGTACTACACCTACAAGAACGTCGGCATATGAATGGAAAAAATTGGATAGGAAGGCGAAGAGAACAATATGATTATGTCTCTCAGATTCAGTATTACAGAATGTGTCATGGGAAGCTACAACCAAGGAGTTATGGGATAAGTTGGGGAACTTGTATCAGTCTAACTCCCTGGTAAATAAATTGTTCCTGCGGAAAATGTTGTATAACCTAAGGATGAAAGATGGAGACTCAGTGACAGAGAATTTGGACACCTTCAACACTATGGTAAGTCAGTTGTTATCTATTGAGATTAAAATTTTAGATGAAGATAAGTGTATCATTTTACTGTGCTCTTTACCAAACTCATGGGATAGTCTAGTTGTGGCCATAGGTATTATTACAACTACATTGAGTTTTGATGATGTAGTCTCATCCTTGTTATCGGAGGAGATGAGATGGAAGAACATGGAAGGACAGAGCACGTATGCATTATTTGCAAGAGGATGCTCCTAGGATAGAAATATATCTAAGTCCTCAATTTGGAGATCTAAGTCTAAGGGTAGATCTAAATCTCCTGAAACGTTTGTAAAGGTATGTTGGAGATGTGGAAAAGAAGGGCACTTCAAGAAGCAATGTAGATCCAAAATCATTGAGAAAGTGAAGGGATCTAAAGGTGCTCCCTCTACAGAAGAAAGACCTCCAAGGAAGAAGGAGGGGATGTGTACTTGTCTTCTTCAAGCACACATGCATATCATGAAGCATGGTTGGTTAACTTGGGTGCATCCTTTCATATGACTACCCATAGGGAGTGGTTATGTGAATATTAAAGGTATGATGGAGGTAATGTTTTCCTAGGTGATGACTTGACAACCATAATCATAGGATGACGAAAATTCAAGTTGAGGCTCATAGATGGAAGGATTAGATAACTCCCTGGTGTAGATTGTTCTACACATCCCAGGATTGGCCAGAAATTTGATTTATGTAAGCAAAATGGACGATGCAGGGGTAAAAATGGTATTTGAAAAAGAAACTTGTAGGATGGTTCGAGGAGCAATGGTGTTGCTAAAGGGAGTTTAGATTGGAACTATGTATAATATTTAAGGAAGAATTATTAGTGATGGGTGTAATAGTTCCATTGTTCCTGATATTGAAGCAGAAGAAGAAAAAACTCCTACAGTCTCTGAAGAAAAGGTTATGTTGTCGCATCAAAGACTGGAGCATATCGGAGAGAAGAGTCTTCGACTAATACACGATAAAGGTATGGTTGAAGGTATGTCTAATTTCTCTCTGGATTTTGATTTCTATGAACATTGTGTATATGGGAAGCAGAATTGGGTAAGATTCCCCTCTGGTGCAACGAGGGTAGAAGGAATTTTACAGTTAGTACACAGTGATGTGTTTAGACTTGTGTAGATTCCATCATTGGGAAAATTTGTGTACTATGTCTCATTTATAGATGTCTTCTTGAGGAATACTTGGATATATTTCCTCAAGAAGAAATATGAAGTCTTTGATAGGTTTAAAGAGTTTAAGGCTCTTGTTAAGAATCAAACCGAGAAAATAATTAAGGTGTTGAGGAGAGATAATGATGGAGAGTTTTGTGGAAATGAATTTGAAGAATTCTATAAGAAGTGTTGTATAGCAAGGTAGAAGAATACTCCATGTACACCTTAGCATAATGGAGTTGCAAAAAGGATTAACAAGACGTTGATGGAAAAATAAAGGTGTGTGCTCAGTGGTGTCGAGTTAGGGAAAGAATTATGGGTACTACTGCATGTTACCTGGTCAACATATCACCCTCATCAGCACTAGATGAAAATAATCCATAGGAGGTATGGATTGGTAAGAAACCTTATCTCACACATCTCAAGGTATTTGGTTGTGAGGCCTATGTTCATGTTCCAAAGGAAAACAAGAGTAAGCTAGATAAGAAGGATGAAAAGTTTATCTTTATTGGGTATAAAGATGGTCTCAAAGATTATAATATTTGGAACCCAAAAAATAAGAAGGTTGTGTATAGTCGAGATGTGATATTTAGAGAAATAAAGGATGTTATCAAACACGAAGTCATAAAAATTAAGGAAGAACTCGATAAAATAGATTTTGAGACAAAGGATGATGAATTAAACTCTACAGAAGAACATGAATCAAAAGAAGAAGATCCTCCTACTCCAGTATTGAGGAGTCGGTGCGGGAAAAAGGATATCGGAAAGGTATACTCCATCTTATTTCCATTCAAATTTTGATTTGTCTATTACTGATGATGATCCTAGAACTGTTAGGGAGGAAGTGGATTGAGAGAATGGAAAACTATGGGAAAATGCCATGGTTGAAGAAATGACAGATTTGGATAAGAAAGAGGCTTGGGATCTAGTAGAGTTGCCAACTGGAATAAATTCCATTGGCAGCAAATCGGTATTTAAAAGGAAGATGAACGAAGAAGGCAAAGTGGAGAATACAAAGCTCTGTTAGTAGGAAAGGGTTATTCCCAGGTTGAGGGAATTGATTTTCGTGATATTTTTTCTCATGTTGCCAAGTTAAATTCTATTAGATTTCTGTTATTTGTTGTTGTTGCATTTTATTTTGAAGTAGAATAGATGGATGTGAAGACAACATTCCTACATGGGGATCTGGAAGAAGAAATCTATATGAAGCAACTAGAAGGATTTTCTATGAAGGGAAAGAAGGAGCTGGTGTGAAAGATAAAATAATCCTTGTATGGTTTAAAATAATCACCAATGATGTGGTATAAAAAATTTGATACTTATATGTTGGGACTTGGCTTCACAAGAAGCAAAGAGGATCATTGTGTGTATTTTAAATTAATTGGTGGTCATTTGATTTATTTGTTCTTGTGTGTGGATGACATGTTGTTGGTCGGAAACAACAAGGAGATTATCCAAGATGTGAAAACTCAGTTGTCCTCTAAATTTGACATGAAGGATCTTGGTGCTACAAATTTCATTTTGGGCATGGAAATTAAAAGAGATCGGAAAAACATGAAACTCTAGTTAAATCAGAGAAAATATGTCGAGACAATATTGCATAGGTTTAATATGCAGGAATGTAAACCGGTCAGGGTCCTTTTGAGGGGTCCTAAATCCCTTTAACTCAAAAGCAAGAACCCAACCTGCCACCGAGGCCCAATTAGACTCTATAGTGTTTAATAGTGGAATGGTTCTCCAAATATTGCGATCCATCCAAATAATCGATGGGTTTTACATTTTCTAGTGAAAGTTTCTCCTTTAGTTCAGACATTCTCTTTTTTTACTTTCTCTTATAGGTGGGAACAATACAAGATAAGAGCCGATATAAACCAACTGGATAACGAGGTGGGAAAAATTAACTACTGGAGAAGGCTGAGCTTGGGATAACCCTTTCACTCTAGCATGCAGACATTGATTTTATACCACATGCCTAATACTAATACATTAACCTGCCGGTGTTCCAATTATTGGTTAGGATACAATTTCTCAGAAGAAAAAAATCATGCAATAAACGATGGCAAAAAAAATAGTTTCCTTAACTCTAATCATCAATCACATATTAACACAACGATTTAATTTTCATAATTAAAGATAAGAACTATAAAACATTGAATCAGATAACTTATCAACAGTTTCAGAAGTTCTTACTCGTTACAACATCCATTCATGTGATAAAATTAGAAATAGTTCCTCTTCATATCCAATCATACATGCTTTTGATAAAAAACACAAACTTGTCTCTGGTCCTAAACATGACTTATCAATTAAGGTAGCTCCAAAATAGTTCTTTACAAATCCAAAAATGAGGGTCTTTGCAACAACCATCAACCCTTTCTAACAGGTCAAATCCTCCTATTTATAACATACTACTAACTAAAAATAACTATTAAAGTGTAGCTAAGTAAAACAAAACTCACCACATGGCGCTTTCTTCTATCAGTCTTTAAAGAGTAATTAAATGATCTCACTTGAGTGGATGACTCTTCTCGTACTCCGACCACTTGACAAAGAGATCCTCGCATGTGTTAGCATATGAGAATCTATGTTGTTCCATTGGGGCTGAAATGATCTCTCTTATCTCCATTGCCCGTGCTCGATACGTGACTATTCTGGCACTTAACTGTTGCAACATGGCTCGATATTTGATCGGGTGCTCCATGAACTGCGACACCTCTCCTATCACCATGTCTGCCACCTTTGCTACTTTGGTATCCCATGATGAATCTTGTTCGACATGTGATTTGACTATGTTGCGCAAATCGACAAAGTCATTGGGTGTGCCAAATTTGGGGAGGTCGATGTCTCTCATTGCCTAGTTGATCTTGGTCCATCTTTTCTCACACTAGGCCCATTTCTCTTGGATTTCCCAATGAGGTTCCTGAGCCATTTTTACCCAATATTCGGTCAATTTCCTTATGCGGTCAATGTTGCTTTCCCTTAGCACCTGGATGTCGTGTTCTTTGATGTCTAGGACCTGTTGCACCGTGCTGATATAGTCGATCCTTTCCATGGCTTGGTGTGATTTCTCGTACCACCTCTCCATATCCTTGCACGTCGCCAGTGCTATGAGGGTGTCTTCTTGAAGCTCGGCTATCCTTGTAGTGAATAAGTGTCATTCATCTGTAAATTTGTTGTAAGCATCCCGGAATTCACTTCTCGGGAACACCGCGGCCTGTGTGGTGTCTTGGTAATATTTTTCCAAGTGGCGCAAATGTTACAATTCCTTCAGAGCAGAAACCAACTCCTCTTCATCCCTTTTCTCTCTATCCAGGGTGGCATCTATGATTTCCATCCCTGTGCCGATAAGTTTGGATGTCTTGGCACGCTTTGTGTTGATCAGGTTTTCCTCTGTGGTGATGAGGATGGAGCGATCTAGAGTGATCCTCCTCTTCTTGGTGGTTCTCTGCACAATGGATTTCCTTTTTCGGTCATAAGTGATGGAATGTATGTCAACGACTTCATCAACGGGTTCGGGGATTTGTTGATCTCCCCATGTGAGCATATTTCTCAGGCTCCCGATGGTGTATATTTGTTCAAGACTGGGTTCTTGAACCTCCTCCATGTGTTCCGAAGGTTCGACTTTTGTTTGTTTCTCATCGGGGGGTTGAGTATCAGTTGAAATTGAAGCATCGGGGGTAGGCTCAGTAGTTAATTGATGATCGACCGTTGAGATGTCGATTTGTTGGTGAGGAGATTCTTCTTTTTGTTCGCCCAACCCTGGCTCATCTGTTAGACTGTCCTTTTGAGTTTCTGGTGCCTCGAGTAGTTTAGTGTCTAAGAAACTTTCAACCTCCTGGTCATTCTATGAAGGGCTCCAAATTTCAACATCAGGAGATGGGGAAGATGCCTTCTTGGGCTCCTTTTCCTCTGTGATCTGCACAAGAGTTACCAGGGATACCTCTGAACTTTCTTCATCGTCATAAATGTTTATCAATTCGTGGAGGGGGTTTGGTGCACTTGTTCTCTCCGATGTTCTTACTATCTTTGGTTGAGCTGAAACATCCCTCAGTGATCCGACCTATGGTGTTGTAATTCCAGGGTTATCTAACCCGACGATTCCATCAATTTCTATTAGCTCAGGGTCGCTTGGACCTACTCGAATTTCACCTAGGTTGTCGGCAAGGGCCCCTATCATTCATATGAGGTATGGCTTATATTGCAGATGATCAATTACTCATTGCACCTATTCTATCATAAGAAATCCCCTTGCCCGTGCATCTTGTGTCAAAGGGAATCCTTTATCATGCATCGGGGCCACCAGGGGAACTTATGTTTCTTTTGTCGCTCTGATTTCTTCTCTGGTTCTGGGGACCTCTTGAGTCGATTGATCTATGGTCGTATCCTATTCATCCAGGATCATGTCCCTAAACCTGGTCATTTTGGGGTCGTCCATCCTTGCTACCACCTCATCCCAGTCCTCGTCATTTTCTATGAAGACTTCATCTTCAACTTTATCGTGGGCATACAACCAACAGGACGACACTTGTGAAGCGTGTTGCAAGACCAAAACCTTTGGATCATGCTTGCGGAACTAGCCTGTCTAGAACCTGAACTTGAGTTGGCTCAACTCTTCTTGTTTGGATTGAGTTGTGTATTTAACCAAGTAGAAACCTACAAGGAAACCATCGGGAATGAATGCCCTCTTCTTGTCCTTGACCAAGGTGGTGTTGTAGCCTTGCAGAATGGTTTGATAACATATTTCTCCCACTACAAGTCAGTCATGGACATGTGTTGGTAGGATATGTGGTGCTTTGGTGGCCCCAAACACCTTGATGTAGGTGTCTCGCTCGTGCAAGTACTAGTGGCCTACTTTGGAAATCATTTTCTTAGCCGCAGTCGATAGTCTCGGGCATTCCTTCTTAAAAAGAATGAAGTAAATTCATGTGATGAATTCATCGCAGATGAGGGAGTAAGATATTTTATACATGTTCTCCCATAGCACACTAAAATAGACGTGGATCGGGAGCTCTTTGACATGTCAGCTCAGATTCATATCGATGAAGATGTTTCTGGCGCACATGACATCGAGCAGATATGAAGCCATGTAGAAAAATGGTGTCTCCCCTTCCTTTGGCATATGAGCCTGGTGTATACATATACTCAGTTTCTTAGAAATAATCTCATCCCAGTTGAAACCTCTCTCGGAGATTGCCACTGTATAAGATAAGGGCATCCATCCCTCTAAAAATCTAGAGCAGTCCTTCTCTCCATATAATTGGCAGATGAGAGCCATCAAATAGATGTATGGATCTCTTAAGTTGGTTGTCTGGTACCAGCCATTTCTCCGGTTGGTGTATTTCTTGTCTTCCCTCCGCCATGAGGCCATCAGTTGGATGGTTTCATGGCACTCGTAGAACTTCATGATGAAATCTGTATTTAGATGCTCCTCGGGGTCTCAGAGTTTGTAGTATTTCTAGACCTCTACCAGTAAGAACACTCTGACACACCCACCATTTTCATCATTGATCAAACATTTATGGGTGTTTGTGTGGTCGATGAGCCATTTTAGGACTTCAATACAGGGAAAGACAGGGGTTTTTCTCACTACCATGTGTAGGTACGACCGTCGGATGTTCGGGAACACTTCATCATCAAGTGATCCTACATCTAGATCAATGTGTGGGATATATTATGGATATTCCTCTCGACTGATCTTGTTAAAGAGTTCTCCCCACTATGGGAGCACCATCTTGGATCCCGTAGTTTCCTCTGTATCTCCAAAGGTTGGTTGCTGAATAAAAACCTTCTTCGTTGTTGTTTTGATGACAGGCTCCAGTCTCAGCGTGTATTCCAATTGTTTTGTGACCCGTGGAGAGGAGCCTTCCCCTACCCCTGGTTCTTTTAGCTTCGGTGCCCTCAATGATCGTTTGGTGGTTAGATTTCTTGGCGGCATTGTTCCTGCAACTCAAAAATGAAATTTTAGAGACTGTGTAAAGAAAAAAACCAGATAAAATATATGAACTGTAACCATATAAAATCTAAAGACTTGGATACATACCTGTAAATCTTGTTAAACCTGGTTACTTTGATACTCATGGGATCTCTGCAGTTTTTGAATTACTCGTCTTTCTTCTTTGGATGCTCTGAAGTTCCTTGCACATAGAATGATTTAGTTTACAACGACTCAAGAGAATTTAAACCAGAGAAGAACTTATCGTGTCACATCATTCATTAAATTTGGGTGATGAGTGAAATTTGAACAGATCTGTCGCCGAATCTCTACAACTTAAATTCATCGTGGGTTGACGGTGGAGGAGAGGGGGTTGATGCAGTCTATCGGTGATTTTAAATGGCTTCTTCGATTGGCGCACAAGGTAGAAACTAATGCAGGATTTGATATTAATCATCCCCTTAAGTGCTCAGAATCCAATCGTATCTAACGCTAAAACGTCCCATCGTGTCGCTCTCTCAATGGGTGGATGAGGGATCGGGGATGTGCTATGAACGTTTCCGTTGATTTCCTTCTATAAAATCTCTAACTCTGATCAATCTCACCATACAATGTTGTTGTGGAAAAGATGACTCAAAGGTGTGACTCAAACCTAGGGAACCAAGAATGACTCAGGGTAAAACTAGACCGTATGGTTTTCGAATTAGGTAAAGACACATGACGTTGAAGACCGGTGACCTAATTTGTGTGTATTAATCAGAGTCGGGAATTTTCTTAAGTTATTCGTTTTAAAACAAACCTTGGCTTGTCGGTGCTAAAAACGTATCAAGGGTCAGCGATTGATGATAAACCTACAGAGTGCTTTCTTCGGATTAGCTTCCTCAAAAAAATCCCTATGTCAACAACGCATCGAGGATTGACGATCAAGAATATCCTTTAGCACGGTCAAAATTTTTGTTGAGATCCCTTTAGGTTTTCCCCGATTTCGATAAGCGCGTCAAGTATCGGCTATCGACAATATATTTTCTTTCTTTGTTAACGTATATTCCCCCGGTATTTTACCGATGCCAAAGGGGAATCATCTATCAACGATATCTTTATATGAGACTTTCATGCAAACAAAAAATTCATTTTGGCGATGTCGATTGGGATCGGTGCTCGGTGACTGAGGTTTATTGAGTGACTCTTTTCCTCCTTTGAATTCCTTTCGATGTCGAATCTGGACATGTCGGGTGAAGTGTTTTGGCCGTTGATTCTTTATTCAGGTGTTAAGGATTTTTAAATCATGGGGTTTCATAAGTTCAAACAAACCTAAATAGTTGATGAGAGTCATGATAATAAGAAAAGACAAAACATTTCTCAAAATGAAGTCAAATCAGACAGAGCAAAGATCAAGTGGTACCCAAAAAGTAAAAAAATTGACATAGTCTTTTTAGGGTGTGTTGAGTGCTCAACGAATGGTGATTTACTGGACAAAAGTAGAATCTTTGTTCCTACCTCGGTCTCGACTGATGCAAAAGTTGTTCAAGAACTTAACTAGTTTTTTATCAGAGCCTCTTGTATCCTTACATTTGAAATTCCCTGGTTGGTGCATTTGGCCTTGCCTGTGGGTTTTTTCAACCTTTATTCCACCTTCGTTTCCTGTAACCCTGACTCATGCCCCCCTTTCACAAGAGCCTAGTAAATCATTCACTAGAACTAGGCCTTTTAGTTACCCTTATTCACTATCTACGGTGTTGCTCCACTGCTAGTGAGCGTCCATAGCCCCGACGGAGTCACCCCAACGTCACAAACCTTGATTCCCTGCCAGTGAGCATTCATAGCCCTGACGGAGTTATCTGCATACCCTCTCCTACTGTGCACTCATTTTATATGGTTTATTTTATTTTGGCAGAATGTCTTGAGAAAGTGGGAGAGGAGGACATATATTATTTGCACAATGAGATGGTTAAGGTAAAAAAATTCTAGCTATGTCTTTGGGGTACATGTAGTCCTTTCCAGCTTACCATGTTTCCCTTAAGGTTTGACCAGACCACCAAGCAGACACTTCATCACTTTTTTGAGGTTGTTAACCTGGGCATGTTAGGTAGAGGACCCCTCAAAACAACCGTAGGTCCTCTAGCGCTTCTTGTGTTGTATGTGAGTGATGAGTTAGGAAAAAAGTTCGCTATATCGCATGAATTAAGGTCAACCATTGCTTTTCTAAACACAATCTTCAAAAATGCATAAGTACAAATAGCGAAATACAAAACAAAAATGCATTCCACAATCAACCTATCTAAAACAAACATCATGAAAGCATCAACACAAAAATCTATTTTTTTGTTAATGGAAATATTGTTTTAGGGCTTGGCCATTCACCAGGAGGGTGTCAGGTTACCCCCTTGGATTATGCAATCGATATGTGCCTACCCCAATCTTCTCGGCCACTTGGAAAGGTCTGAGCCATAGATTTTGAAACTTAGAATGTTTTCCTTTCGACTTGTTTTCTCTATCCCATTTTAGGACTAAGTATCCTACTTCAAAATTATTTTCTTTAGCCTTATGCTTATCAAACCACCTTTTCACTATCTACTGATGAGCTGTGAAATTTGATTTTGCTTTCTCCTTTTCTTATTCCAGCATGAGGAGAGTATCAATTCTTTGTTGTATGACTGATGAGGGTTTTCCTCTCGAATCCTAAGCAAGTTGAAGAGATGGGAGATATAGCCCATTCGGGAGAATGGATTCATGTCCGTATACCAGAAAGTATGGATAATTCCCTATAGATTCCTTGGGTGTAACTCTATCGGCCCATAAATCATTATGAAGTGAACTATGCCAATTCCTCTGGTTATCTGCAATTATTTTCTTCAATATTCTCACTAGGTTCTTATTAGTTGATGTTGCCACTCTGTTCCCCTGTGGATAGTAGTTTACAGAGTATCTGATTATGATTCCTTTGTCTAGATCAAACTCTGTTAATAAGGTGGAAGAAAAGTAAGATGCATTATCAAAAATAAGGACGGAAGGCACACCGAACCTTGTGATCAACTGTTGTTCTATGAATTGGATCACCACCTTTTCATTTACATGAGTCAGAGGGATGGCCTTTGCCCATTTCGTGAAATAATTTGTGGTGGTTAGTATATATCTATGTTGTTTTGAAGAACTCAGTGTAATTTCTCCTATGATGTCTAACCCCCATTGCTCGAATGGTCTGGAAACAACTATTGGTTGGAGTGGAATGACTGCTCTCTTCTCCCTCCCCGCGCTTATTTGACAAGTTTTACAGTTTCTAGCGTATGTGTGAGCATCCATGAACAGAGTAGGCCAATAATAGATAGCTCTCAGTATTTTATGAGAAGTGGTATTTCCTGCGAAATGCACACCTACAGGGCCATCATGGAGATCCTTCAACACTTTATCTTCATATTCATGTTCGAGGAATATTAAAAACACCCCATCATAATTAACACGGAAGAGTACCGAATTTATGAGGCAATATTGTGCGGATTTTAACCTGAGGGCTCTCCTTTCCTAGGGTTTAGGTTTTTTGGGAAAGTCCCATGATGCAAGAGATAAGTTAGTTTCTTGTACCAAGACTCTTGCCATGGAGAGATATATGAATCTTCACCACACCACAATGCCAATTCATTCTCCCATCCGGGGTCTTCATTTACTTGGTCCCGGGCTTCAGCTGCCAGTTTGCATAACCCTTGTCCCTTAACCAGTTTCGTAGGTTTTATATATAGATCAAATTCTTGGACTATTGTCATCCAGTTTCCTCTTCTTTCCCCCATCTCATGTTGAGTGAATAGGGATCAGACTGTAGGGTGAGGCACGATGACTTTGGTATGGTTCTTGAGGATGTAAGACCTGAAGTGTTTCATGACCTTGTATATAGCATAAGCATGTTTGTCTATAAAAGGGTAGTTTAGTTCATCCCCTTGAAGATTAGTGCTCATGAATGATATCAGGGCCTCATTTTTATCATCATCCTTTTGAGTTAATGATGCAACTAGCGATTGGTAGGAGGCGAAAGTATAGAGGAAGAAATATCTGCCAAAATCAGGACTTCGCAATACTGGAGCCTGAGATATTGTAGTCCTAATATTGTTGAAATCCTTCTTCAGTTCGTCATCCCACTTAAATTCAACATATTTACGGATATTTTTTGTAAGGTTTTTATCGTTTCAGCGAAATCGAGGGTGAATTTCCTCACAAATTGATCTTTCCAAAGAATGATTGTTGGATTACTGAGAGGGGGGGTGAATCAGTAATAGCATGATTATAATCCTTTTTCTTCAAATTTTATATCAATGTAGAATTATTATACAATAATGAGCAGTAAGAAATAAACAATCACACACATACACAATACACCAGTGTTTTATGTGGAAACCCAAATCGGGAGAAAACCACATAATGATTTTTCTTATATGTCTTTAAGAATTACATTCATTGGAAGCACCAACTTCCTTTGTTTTCCAGCTACAATTGGAAGGAGGCTCCAACCCCCTAGTTTCTCAAGCTACAACCTGAGGGAAGCTCCAACTCCCCAATTCTCTAGCTACAACCAGAAGGATCCTACAACCCCCAATGTTCTCCGGCTACAACCACCTGTCATTGATCCATCCTTCCACCCTGAAGTAGAAGTAGAATGATGGAACCACTATCACACACTCACTATGAGATATATCACTGTAAACCTGTACCAATAAATCTGAACCATGCAACAACCTGTACCTCAACCTGTAATCAACCTGTACCATAAACAAGTGCATCAACCATGCACCAACCTGTAATCAACCTGTACCATAAAAAAGTGCATCCAACCATGTACCAAGTATGTACCAATAATGTGTCAACTACTAATCAACTATGACTCATCAATATGTACCAACATCATCAACTATACACCTCATGTATGTGCCAACTCATCAACTACTTGTCTCAACCATGTACTCAACATATACCTCAACCAAAAGTCCTCATCAATTTAATCACCCAAATATGATTTGTAGCTTTGTAATAGACCCGGTGTATATGATCACATTCCTGCAAACCTTCCTTAACTTTAAAAAAAAAAAAGACTAGCATTTTCATCAAACTTTTCTTTAGTCTCACATGCCTAGTTTTGGATTAGTCAACAACCCTAACTTGAAGTAATCATAACTTTGAACCTGTAATGTATAAAGATATGCAAATGATATACAATGTTCTTCAGTGTGTTTTATGCAATGACTCTAAGTTTCACTACTTGGAACCTCTCAGAAAAGGAGTTATAGCAAAAATGGCATACCTTGTTGAATTATGGCTTATTCTAGAGAGTGACCTTGTAGAGCATGCCCCGCAAACAATATTTGATTAATTGATCTTAAACTATTACACAACATACTAAATATTGTACCCTAACCATTCCATTTGGTCTCATGGAATTTGAATCTTTTATGAATAAGTTATGACGTTTTTACCCGAAACACCTGATTTTGACTAGTTTAAGGACTGGCCACAAACCCTATTTTCCACGGAGTGTAACTCCCAAAATACAACGACCCACAAGATGAATTTTTTATCACAGATACTTGGATATGATTTCTCACTTTCATAGAAATTTCACAGTATGAATAATTATAGAAAAAAAATTATATCGAAAATGGTGAGATGACCTGTAAATAACATGCCTTAGAAAGCACCATCAAAAGAATTTATCCTTCCTTGCATTTCGACCTTCTTTTCTTCACCTTCACTCAGAATTTTGGTTTAGATATCCTTGGTTACCTCAGAAACATATATATATTCAATATTCTCAAGTGTGATTCAAATGAGAGGGCCTTTCCTCTTATTTATACTCTCCAAGTAGCTTCCTTAAAAACACCTTCTAGGTCACTTGGCCCACTTTCCTTATTTTACGGTTGGGTCCACTTCTAATTTCTCCATTAAATTTATTATTGAAATAATTTTTTTTGTATTCACTTTTAATTATAATACACTCATCACTTCACTTTATTATTTACCTTTTAAAATCTCTTAAACTACTTTGACTACTTTGACCTTTTGGGGCTTCTAGATGACATATGAGGGTCCTCCAACTTCGTAAGGCCATAACTCTCAAACCGTGAGTTATGTGACGTTCTACATACCACCAGAAATGACATGACATGTACTATCCATATAGAATAGTATTATCTGAAAATATATCATAACTCATAATGTTACCCATCAAACAAATTTGGGTCCATTACCCAAACCTAGGGTCTCCAACTTCTCATGGCCATAACTCTCTAATCGTGAGGAATTATGTGACGTTCCACATACCACCAGAAACGAAATGGCAAACACTATCCATATAGGATATTTTTCCTGACAAATTTACTTTCCTTCATCTCATTATTCCACAATTAAGCATGGGTTCTCTTACTCCACAAAGTGTATTTCCGTGAGGGCTTTTACCATAAGGGGACCACTTTGGAGTTCATCCATATTTACTTCTTATCAAACATGAAAAAACAATAATGAGTCATATTTACATCAAAAAATATTGGGTCCATTACCTAAACCTTTGTGCTACGTGGATTTATTCAAGGGTTGACATCAATGACAACCAACCTTAATCAATAATCTTCCCCATTGGCATTGATGGAAACACTCTAATGCAATACTGAAATCATATCACTCATGCTCCCCCTGGAACCATGCCTTTGTCCTCTGCATCTGATAAATATGCTCCCCCTAGAACCATGCCTCTGTCCTCTGCATCTGATAAATCTTCTCCCCCTGGAACCATGCCTCTGTCCTCTACATCTGATAAATTTTCTCCCCCTGGAACCATGCCTCTGTCCTCTGCATCTGATAAATCTCTCCCCCTTTGTCATCAATGGCAAAGGTATCTTTCCATCCGGGGTTGCTCCCCCTATCAGGCTGTCCTCTTATGGTGCTTCCTCGTGTACATCTAAGGCATATAAGATAAGCATTAAAAAAGAATTCATTTTTGGAGTAGAAATAACTCCAAGTCTTTGGTGAATATATTCAAAGGCTTCCTGTAGAAGTGGTTTTGTAAAGATGTCTGCCACTTGTTCTTTTTTGCCCACATACTCAACTCTGATGTTCTTTTCTGCAACATGTTCTCGTAGAAAGTGATACTTGATTGGAATGTGCTTCGTCTTGGAGTGCATCACCGGGTTTTTTGAGATATTGATGGCACTTGTATTATCACAATATATTGGAATGGGCTCATCATACTCAACCTGTATATCTGTCAAAGTTTGTTTCATCCAAAGAACCTGTGTACAACATGTTGTTGCTGCAATATACTCTGCCTCAGTTGTAGATAGAGATACCGATGATTGTTTCTTTCTTAGCCATGATACCAAACACTCACCTAAGTATAACGTTGCTCCACTGGTGCTTCGTCAGTCATCAATAAAACCTACCCAATCTGCATCTGTGTAGGCAATAAGTGATAGATCTTTTCCTTTTGGATACCATAATCCAAACTCTTTTGTTCCTTTGAGATATATGAAGATCCTCTTTACTGCTAATACATGTGATTCCTTTGGTGCTGCTTGAAATCGTGCCACCTGTCCAACTGCCTGCATTACATCTGGTCTGGATGTTGTCACATATAATAGGTTGTCAATCATTGACCTATATTTCCTCTGATCTATAGACTTTGAAACATCATCTTTGCTCAACTTACAACTGGTTTGCATGGGAATGATAATTGATTTGCAATCTTCCATTCCAAACCTCTTTAGCATTTCTCTGATATACTTGGTTTGAGAAATAAAAAATCCTTGGTTACTTTGACGTATCTGAAGTCCCAGAAAGAAGCATAGTTCTCCAAGTAATGATATTTCAAATTCATTATGCATGTCTTTTGCAAATTTTTGGCTTAACCTGTCATGATCACTACCAAAAATAATATCATCAACATAAACTTCAATTAATAAAATATTACCTTGACTTACCTTGATATAGAGGTTGTTGTCTGCATTTCCTTTTCTGAACCTTGCCTGATGCAGATACTTATCCAGTCTGGAGTACCATGCTCTAGGAGCATGTTTTAGACCATACAAGGCCTTCTTTAATTTACACACATAGTATGTGTTCTCTGACAACTGAAATCCTTCTGGTTGTTCAATGTAGACTTCTTCTTCAAGTTCCCCATTCAGAAAAGTTGATTTTACGTCCATCTGATATAC
>ML801054.1:99168-110074 GCA_009831015.1 Picea engelmannii
AAAGTTTGGACAATAGTATGATCGTTTGAGGCAAGTTGACCCCTACTTCGTGTTTGTGCAGCCAATACCTCTGTGGGTGGTTCTTGGACCTTGAATAGGTCATATGAAGGCATAGGTAGGTGAGGGTCCCATATTAGCATGGTTGTTTCTTCTGGTGGATCAACTTCTTCCTGATCAACAATATTCATAACCGATTTGCTTGATTGTTTGGTTAGGGAAACTTCATCGAGAAACCAGTTGGCCATCAAATTCATGGCATGCACCCATTGTGGGCAGTCTCTTTCATAGTGTTTCTCTTGGTGATAAGTACAGAAAGAGTCGGAAGCTACGTTTCCTAGATCAATGTTTAAGTTGGTTGGGGAGGTTCAATTGCTTTTAATGGTGGATTCCTTTAAAAAAAACATTTTATAGGGCCTCTGGCCTTGGTTTCCTTCCCTTGCACTTATCTTCATGTCTATGATTTTGTTTGACAACTTCTTGACCATGCGTTGTAGGTCTTCTATGTCTCCATTTCGCTTTTCGAGACCTTGTTCTATTTGTTTCCCTGGGGATCTAGTCAATAGTATTCCTCTCCTCGGAGGGGGTTGAACTTCTTTCTTGACTAATGAGACCTAGCCTTCTTTACATCCCTTCATTTGGAATTCTAATGTTTTGAATTCTTCAAAATTCTCAGCTAAAGTTTCTTTGGCAACCCTCTTCACAAACATTGAAATAGAAGTTGGGAGAGCATTAGTGTATACTTCAATTTGCAACTCCTGAATGGGTTTAGCTTCGAGTTGGAATTTGTTTAAGATAGTGGTAAATATTTTATTGAAGTCCTTAACCTTCTCTTTTGAACTCATGGTGGCGGCGAACAACTCATCCATCAAAGCTCATGTAGTAGTTTCTTCTGCAAATTTATCTAGAAAATCCTTTTGAAACTTTGTCCAACTAGTTATGGATCCTACAAGTAAGTTAAAATACCACGTGGAGGATGAATTCTCAAAAGTGTAGGGGAATAGCCTGCATACTACATCTTCATGTTGGACATTCATGATTATGATAGCTAGTATGAATTTTTTGATATGGTCTTCAAGCAATCCTAAGGTTTCAAGGTCAAATTTAGGGAATAACTTCTCTAGATGTTGGGGAAGATTATGTACTCGTCCAGGGATGGCCAAAGAATATTTGGCCAACCAAGGTTGATTATTCTGAGGTGGGTTTCCCCTTTCTCCATTATGTTCATTGTTATCTTCCATGTCTTCAGATCCCAAAATTGAGCGTTCTAAGTTAAACCCTTCCTCTTCCAAAAAATCTTCGGGCTCAGAGAAGTTGTCGGCTGGCATTTCAAGGATTAGATTAAGAGGGTGTTCGATTTCGATGAGGGAGAAATCTATCAGGCCTTCTACTGTGTGTAGAAAAACCTAGTCGGGGGACTCGACCACTGGTCTACTTATTTTTTTTCTTCGAGGAAGTAACTGAGCTAAGGGAAATGCACCGATCTGTTGGGCGTAAGCTCTTATGATTATTTTGAATTGGTTCAATTCCTCGTGAGGAAGAGCATAAGGTATATCAAGGAACATATGTTCTTCCTTGTGATGGGGTGAGTTAGTCATTTCAAGAGTACTCAGTGTGTGGGTTGTCTTGGGAACAACTAGCCATGCATGTGGGTTGTTTCGAATCTACAGGCTATGTCAAATATTATGTCGAAAATATTGTGAGCCATTCATTCTTCAATCCCTCCTTCTAGTGTCAATTATGTTGATGGGTCCTAAATCCATTTAACTCAACAACAAGAATGAAACCCACCACCGAGGCCCAATTAGAATCTGCATCGTTTAATAGTGGAATGGTTCTCCAGATATTGCGATCCGGCCAAATAATCGATGGGCTTTACGTTTTCTAGTGAAAGTTTCTCCTTCAGTTCGGACGTTCTCTTTTTGTATTTTCTCTTATAGGTGGGACCTATACAAGATAAGATCCGGCATAAACCATCTGGGTAATGAGGTGGGAAATCTTAACTACTAGAGAAGGATAAGCTTTGGATAACCCTTTCACTCTAGGATGCAGACAATGATTCTCTACCACGGGCCTAGTACTAATACATTAACCTGCAGGTGTTCCAATTGTTGGTTGAGATGCAATTATCATAAGAAAACATTCATGCAATAAACAATGGCAAGAAAAATAGTTTCCTTAACTCTAATCATCAATCACATATTAACACAACGATTTAATTTTCATCATTAGAGATAAGAACTATAAAACATTGAATTGGATAGATTATCAACAGTTTCAAAAGTTCTTACTCGTTACATCATCTTACTCGTTACATCATCCATTCATTTGATAAAATAAAAAATAGTTCCTCTTCATATCTAATCAGACACACTTTTGATAAAAAAACACAAAATTGTCTCTGGTCCTAAACAAGACTTCTCAATTAAGGCAGCTCTGAAATAGTTCTTTACAAATCCAAAAATGAGGGTCTTTGCAACAACCATCGACCCTTGCTAACAGGTAGAATCCTCCTATTTATAACATACTACTAACTAAAAATAACTATTAAAGTGTAGCTAAGTAAAACAAAACTTGCCACATGGCGCTTTCTTCTATTAGTCTTCAAAGAGTCATCAAATGATCTCACTTGATTGGATGAATCTTCTCGTACTCCGACCACTTGACAAAGATATCCTCACATGTGTCAGCATATGAGAATCTATGTTGTTCCATTGGTGCCAAAAGGATCTCTCTTATCTCCACAGCCCGTGCCTGATACTTGACTATTATGGAACTTAACTGTTGCAACATAGCTCGAGCTTTGATCAGGTTCTCCGTGAACTGTTGCACCTGTCCTATCGCCATGTCTTCCACCTTTGTTATTTCAGCAACCCATGATGAATCTTGTTCGGCATGTGATTTGACTATGTCGCACAAGTCGAAAAAGTCATCGAGTGTGCCAAATTCGGGGAGGCCAATGTCTCTCATTTCCCAGTTGATCTTGGTCCATATTTTCTCACACTCAACCCATCTCTCTTGGATTTCTTGATGAGTTTCTTAAGCCATTTTTACCCAATATTCAGTCAATTTCCTTATGCGGTCAATGTTTCTTTCCCTTAACACCCATATGCCATGTTATTTGATGTCTCGGACCTGTTGCATAGCGTTGATATAGTCAATACTTTCCACATCTTGGTGCTCTTTATCGTACCACCTCTCCATATCCCTGCACGTCGCTAGTTCCATGAGGGTGTCTTCTTGAATCTCGGATATCCTTGTAGTGAATAGGTGTCGTTCATCTATAAATTTGTTGAAGGACTCCTGGAATTCGCTTCTCAAGAACATCGCGGCTTGTGTGGTGTCCTGATAATATTTCACCAAGTGGTGCAAATGTTCCAATTCCTTCAGAGTAGCAGCCAACTCCTCTTCATCCTTTTTCACTATGTCCAGGGTGGCATCTGTGATTTCCATCCCTGCGTTGATAAGTTTGGATGTCTTGGCATGCTCTATGTTGATCCATTTTTCCTCTATGGTGATGAGGATGGAGTGATCTAGAGTGATCCTCCTCTTCTTGGTGGTTCTTTGCACGATGGATTTCATTTTTCGGTCATAAGCGATGGCATGTATGTCAGTGACTTTATCTACGGGTTCGAGGATTCATTGATCTTACCAAGTGAGCATATTTGCGAGGCTCCCGATGGATTATATTTGTTCAAGACTGGGTTCTTGAACCTCCTCCATGTGTTCTGAAGGTCCGGATTCTATTTGTTTCTCATCGGGGGGTTGAGTACCAGTTGAAACTGAAGCATCAGTGGTCGGCTCAATACTTAGTTAATGATCAGTCGTTGAGATGTCGATTTACTACTAAGGATCTTCTTGTTTTTGTTCTCTCAACCTTGGCTTGTCCGTCAGACTATCCTTTTGAGTTTCTGGTACCTCGAGTAGTTCAATGTCTAAGACACTTTTGACCTCCTGGTCATTCTGTGAAAGGCTCCAAATTTGAGCGTCGAGAGCTGGGGAAGATGCCGTCTTGGGCTCCTTTTCCTCTGTGATCTGCACGGGAGTTACCAAGGATACCTCTGGAATTTCTTCATCATCATAATTTTTTATCAATTCATGGAGGGGGTTTGGTGCACTTGTTCTCTCCGATGTTCTTACTATCTCCAGTTAGCTGAGCTGAAACATCACTCGGTGATCCGGCCTGTGGCGTTGTAATTTTAGGGTTATCTAACCTGGCGATTCCATCAATTTCTATTATCTCATGGCCGCTTTGACCTACTTGGATTTCATCTGGGTTGTTGAAAGGGGCCCATATCATTCCTATGAGGTCTGGGTCATCTTGCATCTGATCAATTACTCGCTACGCCTATTCTATCATGAGAAATCCCCTTGTTCGTGCATCTTGTGTCATAGGGAATCCTCTATCCTCCACCGGGGCCACCAGAGGAACTTTTGTTCCTTATGTCACTCTGATTTCTTCCCTGGCTCTGAGGGCCTCTTGAGATGATTTATTTATGGTTATCACTTGTTCATCCAGGCTCATGGCCCTGAACCTGGTCATTTTGGGGTTGTCCATCCTTGCTACCACCTTGTCCCAGTCCTAGGAATTTTCCGTGAAGACTTCATCTTCAAATTTATCGTGGGCGTACAGTCAGCAAGATGAAACTTGTGAAGCATGTTGCAAGACCAATCCCTTTGGATCATTCTTGTGGAACCGGCCTATCTGGAACCTGAACTCGAGTTGGCTCAGACCTTCTTGTTTGGCTTGAGTTGTGTCTTTAACCAAGTAGAAACCTACATGGAAACCATATGGAATGAACGTATGCTTCTTGTCCTTGACCAGGGCGGTGTTGTAGCCTTGTAGAATGGTTTGATAGCATATTTCCCCCACTACAATTCAGTCAGGTACATGTGCTATAGAAGATGTGGTGCTCCGGTGGCCCTGAACACCCTGAAGTACCAGTGGCCTACTTTGGAAATCATTTTCTTGGCCGCAACCAATAATCTGGAGATTTCCTTCTTAAAAATAATGAAATAATTTTTTGCGATTAATTCATCACAGATGAGGGAGTAATATATTTTATATTTGTTCTCCCATAGCACACTAAAATAGACATGGATCGGGAGCTCTGTGACATGCCAACTCAGATTCATGTTGGCGAAGATGTTTCTGGTGCACATGACATCAAGCAGATATGAAGCCATGTATAAAACTAATGTCTCCCCTTCTTTTGGTGTTTGATCCTGTTGTATATAGATGCTCATTTGTTTATAAATGATCACACCCCATTTGAAACCACTCCCGGAGATTGCCACTGTATAAACTAAGGGCATCCATGCCTCTGAAATTCTGGAGAAATCCTTCTCTCTATATAATCGACAAATGAGATCCATCAATAGATGTATGGCTCTCTTAAGTTGGTCGTATGGTACTAGCCAGTGCTCTGGTTGGTGTATTTTTTGTCTTCCCTCCACCATGAGGCCATCAGCCAACTGGTGTCTTAGCGCTCGTAGAACTTCATGACAAAATATGTATTTAGACACTCCTCAGGGTCTTGGATTTTGTAGTATTTATGGATCTCTACCGGTAAGAACACTCTGACACACCCACCATTGTCATCGTTGATCAAACATTTCTGGGTGTCTGTGTGGTCGATGAGCCATTTCAAGACTGCAATACAGGGAAATACATGGGTTCTTCTTGCCACCATGTGCATGTATGACCGTCAGATGTTCGAGAACACTTCGTTGTCGAGCGCTCTTACATTTGGATCACTGTGTAAGATATATTTTGGATATTCCTTCTAGATGATCTTGTTAAAGAGTTCTCCCCACTGTGAGAGCACCATCTTGGATCCTGTAGTTTCCTCCGTATATCCAAAGGCTAGTGACTGAATAAAAAACTTCTTCGTTGTTGTTTTGATGACAGTGCCCAGTCTCGGTGTGTATTCAAATTGTTTTATGACCCTTGGAGAGGATCCTTCACCTACCTCTCATTCTTTCAACTTTGGTGCCCTCAACGATCGTCTGGTGGTTGGATTTCTTAGCGGCATTGTTCCTGCAACTAAAAAACAAAATTTTAGAGACTGTGTAAAGAACAAAACCAGATAAAATATATGAACTGTAACCATATAAAATCCACAATATTGGATACATACTTGTAAATCTTGCTAAACCTGGTTAATTTGATACTCATGAGATCTTTGCAATTTTCGAATTACTTGTCTTGCTTCTTCGGATGCTCTGAAGTTCCTTGTGTGCATAATGATTTTGTTTTCAACGGCTCAAGATAATTTAAACCAGGGAATAACTTACCATGATGCATCAGTCATTTATTTCGGGTGATGAGTGAAATTTGAACAGATCTGTTGTTGAATCTCTACAACTTAAATTCATCACGGGTCGACGATGGAGGCGTGGGGGTTGATGTAGTCTATGGATGATTTTAAACGACTGCTTTGATTGGTGCACGAGGTAGAAAATAATGTGGGATTTTGTATTAATCATATCCTTAAATGCTCAAAATATGATTGTATCTAACACTAAAATGTCCCATTGTGTTTCTCTCTCAGTGGGTGGATCGGGGATCGGGGATGTGCTATAAACGTTTTTGTTGATGTACTTCTAAAAAATCTCTGACGCCTATCAATCTCACTGTACAATGTTTTCATGGCAAAGATGACTCAGAAGTGTGAATCAGACCTAGGGAACCAAGAATGACTCAGGGTAAAACTAGACCGTACGGTTTTCTAATCAGGTAAAGACACGTGGCGTTGAAGACCGGTGACCTAATTCGTGTGTATTAATCAAAGTCGAGACTTTTCTTAAGTTATTCATTCTAAAAAAAAACTTAGCTTGTCGGTGCCTAAAATGTATCCAGGGTCAGCAATCAACGATAAACCTACTGAGTGCTTTCTTCAGATTATCTTCCTCAAAAAAGTCCTGATGCTGACAATGCAACGAGGATCGGCGATCGGGAATATCCTTTAGCGCGATCAGAATGTTTGTTGAGATCCCTTTAGGTTTTCCCTGATTCTGATAAGCACGTCGGGTATCGACTATCGGAGATATATTTTCTTTCTTTGTTAACGTCTATTCCCCTCATTTTTTACTGATGCCGAAGGGGAATCAACTATCAACGATATCCTTATACAAGACTTTGACGCAAACAAAAACTTCCTTTTGTCGATGACGATCAGGATCGGCGCTAGGTGACTAAGGTTTCCTGAGTGACTCTTTTCCAACTTCGAATTCCTTCCGATGTCGAATCTGGATGTGTCAGGTGAAGTGTTTTGGTTGTTGATTCTTTATTCAAGTGTTAATGATTTTTAAATCAGGGGGTTTCATAAGTTCAAACAAACCTAAATAGCTTATGAGAGTCATGATAATAAGAAAAGACAAAACATTTCTCAAAATGAAGTCAAATCAGATAGAGCAAAGATCAAGTGGTACCCCAAAAGTAAAAAATTTGACATAGGCTTTTTAGGGTGTGTTGAGTGCTCAACGGGTCCCTATTCATGTCGGTGTAAATTTATGTACGGATCAGTGTCCCGAGACATTGGTGTTTGTTGTGGAACCTGATTATCTTCCTGATTTATAGGTCTTTTTTTTCAGCCGTGTTTATACCCCATGAAGACTTTACACCCAGGAATAATGTACACTCCTCCATGTGGGGGAGTGCAGAGGGGGTTACCCCCCCTGCGAGGTCCAGGGGAAAGCAGGCCCCCAGCAGGGGTTTGGGGGACAACTTTTCCCAATAGGAGTTTGAGAGCAAAGCCCTCGAAGGAAAATTTTCATTTTAAATGTATATTATAATTTTATAGTAAATATAGACCATTCATTATAAGGTCACAGATATGACAGTAGAAGTTATGTTAGGGTTTTTTTCCCTAGAAGGCAACCCTCTTTTATGAGGGAAATGTATTGCGGCTATGTATCATTGTGAATATTGTATTCTAAGTGAGGAGACTGTGAGAAAAAGAAGAGGAAGTTACATCGGGTGTGTTGTAGGTTGTATCCCTTAATTTGTTGGACAATAATAAAGGAAGGACCTGGCAATGTCCCTGGTGGATGTATCCCACACTGGGTGAACCACGTATATCTATGTCTCTATTGTATTTTGTATCTTTTGTCTTTTATTTCCGCATTTGTTTTATTTGATTGCTTTGTGATCTTGTTTTTCTAACAATTGGTATAAGAGTGAAAGGTAACTCGCAGGAAAAGAGGGTTCCTGGTTTGAGTGGGAGAAATGGTGGAAGATGGAAAGTTTAGGGCCGAGAAATTTAGCGGCCAAAAATCCCAGTTATGGAAGATTATTTATATCAAAAGGATCTATTCCTACCATTGGGTGGAATAGAAAACAAGTAGACAGCCATGAAGGATGAAAAATGGGAGGTTATTGGCAGAAAGGCACTAGGAACAATACAACTAATCATGGCAGCGTCTATGGCTTTCAATATTTTGAAAGAAAAGACAACAAAGGAGCTTATGGATGCATTGGATAAACTATATGAAAAACCCTCGGCATCCAATAAGGTATTTCTAATGAAGAGATTATTTAATATGAAGATGTCAGAAGGTGGGTCTGTTGTAGATCATTTAAATGAATTTAATACGGTTACTAATCAACTAAGTTCTGTAAAAGTGGACTTTGATGATGAGATCAGGGCTCTTCTAATATTGTGCTCATTGCCAGAAAGTTGGAACAACTTGGTCATGTCTGTAAGTAACTCTGTCTCTGGTTCAAGCAATTTAAAATTTGATGATGTTGTTGGTGTTATCCTTAGTGAGTAAATGTGATGGAAAAGCACAGGTGAGACATCAGGTAATGTGTTAAACATGGAGAACAGGGGAATAAAAAAGGATGGAGAAAAGGGCATAAGGAACCGTGAGAATTCTAGGAAGGGCAGATCCAAATTCAGATTTGGAAAGATAGAGTGTTGGAATTGTGGGAAGAAAGGATATCTGAAGAAAGGCTACAAAGCTATAAAGAAAGAAAGAGATGGACAACATGAGAAAAATCAGGAAGCAAATGTAACAGGTGATGTGTTACAAGATTATTTTATTATTATTGTAGGTAATATTTCTGAGTCTTGGGTAGTAGATTCAGGGGCTTCATTTCATGCCACACCCCATAGGAAACATTTTCTGGATTATGTTCAAGGTGATTTTGGACAGGTTCATTTGGGTGATGATGCACCATGAAAAATTATTGGAATGGGAAAGGTAAAAATAAAGCAAAGCAATCGAAACCAATGGTTGTTGAAAGAGGTAAGACATGTTCCATATCCAAGGGAAAATCTAATTTCAACAGGGCAGTTGGAAAGTGAAGGTTGTATATCCAGGTTATAGATAAGGTGTGGAAGGTCACCAAAGGATCATTAGTGATAGTAAAAGGAGAAAAGGTAGGTACATTGTATTTATGTACTGGTAATACTGCCTCTTCTGTGTATTTAGCTTCTACATGAGTGGATACAACACTATGGAATCATAGGCTTGGACACGTGAGTGAGAAGGGGATGCAGATACTTCATAAAAGAAATTTGTTTCCAGATCTTAAACAAATTGATTTGGATTTCTGTGAGCATTATGTTTATGGAAAACAGAAGAGAGTAAAATTTCTCAGAGTCGGAAAATAAAAGAAGAGTGAAAGGTTAAATCCTGTGCATACATATGTATGGGGACCAACTCATGTATCATATCTTGGTGGATCTCATTATTATGTTACTTTTATTGATGATGCACCTAGAAAAAATTGGGTTTATTGCATTCGACAGAAATCTAATGTTTTTTATACTTTTAAGAAATAGAAAGCTTTGGTTGAGAATAAGACACGAAAAAGTTGAAGTGTCTCAGATCAGACAATGGAGGTGAATATTGCAACAAGGAGTTTGATGATTACTGTTCATACCACAGGATTCATAGAGAGAAGACAGTTCCAGGAACACCACAACAAAATGGTTTGTAAAAAAGGATGAATAGGACAATCATGGAGCATGCAAGGAGTATGAGATTGCACATTGGTTTTCCCTTACCGTTCTGGGTAGATGTTGTAGATACTACTATTTACTTAATAAATATAAGACCTTCAAGATCTTTGGATGGTATAATTCCAAAGGAGGCATGGATAGGTAAAAAGGTAAACTATTATTTTTTCAAGACTTTCGGTTGTGAATCATTTGTCCATATTGATAAAGAAAATAGAACAAATATTGAGGCAAAATCCAAGAAGTGTACCTTTATTGGATATGGTGTTAATGATTTTGGTTATCGCTTATGGGATTATCAAAATAAAAAAATCATTAGGAGTAGAGATTTCATATTCAATGAGAAGGTAATGTACAAAGATCAGTTGTCAGGAAAGAAATAGGAAAAAGAAAAACCAGAATACACAGTGCTTGATGAGATGACTGAAAAAGAAATTCCAAAGGTACCAGAAAATCAAAATATACAACAACAGGATCAGTAGGTACATGAAACTCATGCAAGTGTTGTTAGAAGATCTACCAGGTTAAGTAGACCCCATGAACGATACTCTCCTTCATTGTATTATTTATTGTTGACTGATTCATGTGAACCAGAATGTTATAAAGAGGCAATGCAGGTAGACACCAAAAAGAAGTGGGAATAAGACATGAAAGAGGAAATGGATTCCTCGGTAAATAACCAGACTTGGGAATTGGTTTAGTTGCCTGCAGGAAAAAGAGAATTGCAGAATAAATGGGTTTACAAGTTGAAGGAAGAAGATGGAGGAAAAAAGCGGTACAAGGCTAGACTTGTTGTAAAGGGGTTTGCACAAAAGAAAGGTATAGATTTTAATGAAATATTTATCATGTTGTTAAAATGACTTCAATTAGGACTATTTTAAGTCTTGTGGCAGTAGAAGATTTGCATCTTGAATAGTTAGATGTAAAAACAACTTTTCTCC
>ML801054.1:110124-123832 GCA_009831015.1 Picea engelmannii
TAGATGTAAAAACAACTTTTCTCCATGGGGATTTGGAGGAAGATATTTATATGCAGCAGCCACAGGGGTATGAGGTCAAAGGGAAGGAGAATTTGGTATGCAGGTTGAAGAAGAGATTGTATGGCCTAAAGAAAGCTCCAAGGTAGTGGAATTTGAAGTTTGACAGGTTTATTTTGATCACTTTGTTTATTTTGAAAAGCTAGAAAATGGAAGCTATATTATCTTGCTATTGTATGTAGATGGCATGCTTGTTGCAAGGTCTAATATGCAGGATATAAATGTTCTTGAGAATAAATTAGCTAATTCATTTGCAATGAAGGATTTGGGTGCTGCAAAGAAAATCCTTGGTATGAGAATAAAAAGAGACACGAAAAATCACAAATTGACATTGTCTCAGGGTGGGTACATAGAGAAGGTGTTGGAGAGGTTTAGAATGCAGAATGAAAAACCAGATAGTACACATTTTTCCAGCCATTTCAAATTAACTAAGGAAATGTGTCCCAAGACACAAGAGGAGATAAAATGCATGTCCAGGGTTCCTTATTCATCAGTAGTTGGCAGTTTGTTGTATGCGATGGTTTGCACAAGACCAGATATTGCACATGCAATGGGAGTTGTGAGAGGGTATATGAACAATCCAGGTAAATAACATTAGGAGGCAGTAAAGTGGATTCTCAGGTATTTGAGAGGTATTGTTACTCATGCATTATGTTTTGGAGGTTCAGACATTGTTCTACAAGGATATGTTGATTCAGATATGGCAAGTGATAAAGATAGCAGGAGGAGCACCCCAGGGTATGTTTTTACTATAGGTGGAACAACAGCAACTTGGATCTTGAAACTGCAAAATGTTGTTTCACTTTCAACAATAGAAGCAAAGTATGTTGTTGCTATAGAGGCTAGTAAAGAAATGATTTGGTTATAGAGGTTTTTGGAGGAATTGGGAAAGAAGCGGGAGAATAGCAGGTTGTACTGTGATAGTGAGAGTGTCATTCATATTGCAAAGAACTAAGACTTCCATTAAAATACTAGAATATCAGGTACCATTTCATATGCTTTGTCTTGGAAGATGGACATTTGAAGTTGGAAAAGATACACACTAGCCAGAATCCTACAGACATGTTAACTAAGGGAGTAACCAGGGAGAAACTAAGTTCCTGCTCAATTTCAGTTGGTCTTCAAGCATGAAGATGAAGATGAGAAATTTTCTAGGTTCAAGAAGGATCATAGTCCAACATATACAACAACGGTGGAGTTGTTGAGATCGGTCTCCAAGTGGGAGATTGTTGGTTGTGGAGCCTAATTATCTTCCTGTTTCAGAGGTCTTTGTTTTCAGCCGTATTTATACCCCATGAAGACTTTACACCCAAGAAGAATGTANCTAGGGGCAAGCGGGCTTGTGGAGGGGGTTCGGGGGTAAAGCCCTCGAAGGAAAAATTTCCTTATAAATGTATATTGTAATTTCATAGTAAATCTGGACCATTCATTATAAGGTCGCAGATGTGACGGTAGAAGTTATGTTAGGGTTTTTTTCCTTAGAAGGAAACCCTCTTTTATGAGGGGAATGTATTGTGGCTATGTATCATTTTGAATATTATATTATGAGTGAGGATACTGTGAGAGAAAGAAGAAAAAGTTACAACGGGTGTGTTGTAGGTTGTATCCCTTCATTTGCTACAGAATAATAAAGGAAGGACCTGGAAATTTATATGGTGGACGTAGCCCACACTAGGTGAACCATGTATATATGTGTCTCTATTGTATTGTGTATCTTCTATGTTTTGTGTCCGCATTTGTTTTATTTTATTGCTTCGCGATCCTATTTTTCTAACAACTGGAAGAGGAGGAATTGTCTCGTGTTCCATATGAGAGTGTGGTTGGAAGTTTGATGTATGTAATGGTATGTACTAGACCAGACATTGCACTTGTAGTGGGAGTTTTGAGCAGGTATATGTCAAAACTAGGGAAGGATCATTGGACAACAATAAAGAGGGTTTTCAGGTATTTACGTGGCACAATTAGCTATGGATTGTGCTACCAAGGAAGACTGGGATTGAACAAAGTGTTGGACATATATGGTTTTGTGGATGCAACTTGGGCTAGATATCTAGATCGTAGGAGATCTATAAGAGGGTATGTGTTTAACCTATTTGGAGGAGCAATCAGTTGGATGAGAAAAATATAGTTTGTAGTGGCACTTTCAACTACAAAAAATCAAGGAAGTAGTATGGTTAAAAGATTGTGTTCGGGTATTAGGTTGGTACAACAAGTTGTAAGGATATATTGACAGTCAGAGTGTAATTTGTCTGGAAAAAACCCCGATTTATCATTCAAAGAAAAATCATATTGATGTTCAATATCACTTTGTGAGAGACATGATTGAAGAAACAAAGGTGTTGTTGATGAAGGTGGACACTTTGAATAATGTTGTAGATTCATTAACAAAATCTGTGAGAATTGAGAAGTTCTCTTGGTGTAGAGGATCTATGGGCATTGTTTCCCTAGATTGTTGACTATGTAACCCTGTAATTGATCCAGGTGGATATCGATGGCCACCCACCTTTTCCAAATCGATCAAAACAACTTTTTGGCAATTTTGGCAATTTACTATTTTTAGCAGTTTTTAACTTCCGGGGCCATTTTGAGGGTCTAAATGAAGGTTTTTTGGGATTGAGATTCTCAATGACAATTGAACGCTTTAATTGAGCCCCCAAAATGGATCTCTTTGGTGATACCTTTCCAACAAGCTATAGTGTGCCTAAAACGGAGATCATATGCAAAAGTTACGACCTCGAGAAGTTGATGTACTAACTTACCCAAAAGGGGCATGTACTAACTTACCCAAACGGGGCCCACATGACTTTTGGCGCTTCATATCCTAGCGTTAGGTTTTTGGATGTCTAGTGCTTTTGAAATTCCTGTTTATTGTAAAAATTCCTTCAGAGCCTCATTGTAATCATCTTCTAGCGAATGAGTGTAGTTGTCACATCTCTTGTCATAGATAAGTTGCCACCATTCCAACAAGCTTGTTTTCCGCTGCATTTTACAGTTTCAGCTTATTTCTTTATTGAATAGAAAACCAGTTTTACTATATCTCTATTATTCTCTGTTAATCATATTTTAATAATATATATTCATTTCATTCTACTCGTAAAATCTGGATCAGTGGTATCATAGTGGTATGCTCATTTTCATCTTAATGCATGTCCCCAACGAGGTCAAGGTACAAAGAATTGGGTCTCGAGTTTGTTTCTCTTGAGAACAAAAGATCTCACATGCCAAAGAGACCTCTCATGGAAGGAGAAAAGAAATATGACGGGATAGGAGATCCTTTCAAAAAAATTCCTGAGGAAGCCCTCACACAACAGAGGAACGAGATGATGGATAGTTTCACGCAAATCCTTCGGCGACTACCAAAAAAAGACACATTTTCCTCGAGCGGAGGTGTCGCCCACTTCAAGGTACAAATCAACTTCGATATTCCTATATTTGAAGGTTAGATAGACGCAAATGTTGTATACAAGTGGTTGAATCTACTAGAAGGGTAGTTTTTTGCCCATAACTTTTCGAATAGAGAAAAAGATTACTTTTGCACTCCTCAAAGTCGTTCCCCATGTCAAATATTGGTGGGAAACTTTCTTTGAGAAAAAGGAAACATAGGAACCCTCATTATTTACATTCGTTGCCACCTAGGAATCATTCAGGGATGCTATTTAGGAACAATACTACCCTGTCAGAAGTTATGACAACTTGTATAACAAATGGACCACATTGTGGCAAGAAAGAGACCAAACAGTGCCAGAGTTCACAAATATCTTCCATACCTTGCACACCAAGTTGGGTATCAAATATTCATAGCAACATCTGGTGCACAAGTATCGCGGTGCTCTGCATAGATACATCCGAACAGAAATGGAATTTATGGACATCTCGTCCTTGGACGCGGCCTACCGATATGTCTTTAAAATTGAGCAGAAGTTCAAACAAAAGACGCGGTAATTTGGGCCTGGGAACCCCGCACAGCAAAATCCAAGAAGGGGCAGCCCCAACCCATAGAAAAAAGGACAACCAGTCCAAGCCACAAGAAAATAAGGACAAAAAAAGATATCGAAAAGTGGTGTGACTTCCATAAGATCCCTTGGCATAACACTATTGACTGCCGCTCAAAGTAGTCGTTGGTGGCCGAAGTGAAAGCCTCTGAATCAGATGCGGGTTCTAACTCTGAGTCAGAATCATAAAGGGGAAGACGGATCATTGACGCGGAACCCAGTGCCACCATTTCTACCACCAATCTCTAGCTTGGTGAACCAGACGAGCCAAAAGAAGGCGAGCACCTCTTCCATTCACAGATGTGGGTAAAAGGCACTCTGTTTCACTTCATTGTTGTAATGTTATTTTGGGCCAACCTTATTTATGGAAACGTCATGTTGTATATGAGTCTAGGCCTCATAGTTTTATTATTACTTTGAACAGGAAATTGTACAGGATACCCAAGGCAGTACCTCCTAGTGTTATTTCCTTGATCTCTGCCAATCAATGCAGAAAGGTCATCTCTCAGATATGGAAAATTGTCTTCTTCGTGATTCACTCTCATAGTAAGCAAAATATCACAACCACATCCAAGGCCTTCGCACCCAATCTCTCCACACAACATAAGCAAGTGGATAAGGTAGTGTAAGAATACTCAGATATCTTCTCCTCTCCTATCGGGGTACCTCTGCACTGCCAGGTCAAGCATCCCATCGATCTGACCCCAGGCACACCACTACCCAATGGGCTAGTCTATCGTCGCTCCCTATTAGAAAACGAGAAGATCAAGAGGTAGATCCAATAAATTATCCATAAGGGGCACATATGTCCCATATCATCACCTTGTGGGAGCCCAATCGTTCTGGTGCAGAAGAAAGACATGACCTAGCGACTCTGCATTGATTACCAGGCCCTAAATAAAATAACAGTCTGAAATCGGTACTCGACTCCCTGAATCGACAACCTCCTTGATCATCTCATGGGGGGAAATACTTCAGTAAGATTGATCTGAAGTCTGGCTACCACCAGGACCCAATAGAACAAACAAATGTATGGAAGATCGAATTCAAGTCAAAAGAAGGTATTTTTGAATCGTTGGTCATGGCCTTTGGTTTGGAAAATGCTCTAGCAACTTTTATGAGGATGATGGACGATATCCTACGACCTTTCACCAATATTTTTGTAGTGGTGTATTTGGATGAAATCATCATATACAACAAGACTTGGGTGGAACACTTGTAGCATATTCAGCAGGTTCTGCACACTCTGCGGCAGCACAAACTATATGCAAACTTGGAAAAATTCTCCTTCGGCATGGACATGCTCCATTACTTAGGCTACATCGTTGATCGGCATGGTGTGCATGTGGATCCATCTGAGATCCAGGTCATCCATGACTGGCTAGCCCCAACCACACTCACTGAACTTTAGAGCTTCTTGGGCCTCACCAATTTCTATCGCAGGTTCGTGTTGGGATTCTCTCATATCGCATGGGCCCTCAACCAAGTAACCAGGGGTGGCGGAAAGGAAAATTTTGTATGGGGATTGTCCCAACAACAAGCCTTCGATGACTTGAAGAAGGATTTGTGCTCATCCCCGGTACTTTCATTACCATACCTGCAACATCCTTTGAGATTAGGACAGAGGCTTCAGACTATGTTGTGGGTGTCGTTCTCACTCAACACAACCACCCTGTGGCATATCATAGTGAGAAACTATTAGATGTTGTCCGTAAGTACCCTAATTACGACAAAGAAATGTACTCCATTGTGAAAGCATGCCACTAGTGGAGACATTACATTCTTGGGAAGGAGACATTCATACACACTGATCACAAGCCACTACAGTTCATGCAGACCCAAGGAAAATTGCATAATGACCGCCATAAGAATTCATCCACATACTTACAAAAATTCCACCTCAACATCAAGTATAAATCAAGAAGTACCAACCAAGTTGTTGATTGCCTCAGCCGACCTCGAGTCGCAACACTCACCAAGGTGCTAGACTCTTGCGGCCACGAGACCTCTGGATAGCCCCACCTCTATGAGACAGACCCTAACTTCTCCACCACCTACCGAATGTTGGGCACCAACTCAGTGGTCACTAATTTCCATATTCAAGATGGGTTGTTGTGTCGTCTATTCCATGTTTATGTTCCATCAAGTGAGAGCGTGAAGTTGATTTGGGAAGATCACTACAGCCGGGTGGTAGGACACTTTGGCATTGAAAATATAGTTGCAGTGCTGCAAAAAAAATTCTACTGGCCGAAACTTCGACAGGATGTCAGCAAGTATATCAGGTCCTGGACCACCTATGCTATTGCCAAACCGACCACTAAGAAACAAGTCTTGTACACTCCTTTACCTACTGATAGGCTGTGGGAATCCATATCAATGGACTACATGTCGGGCCTCCCGCCCACCAAGAGGGGAAATGACTGTGTTTTGTGGTTGTTGATCGCTTTTCCAAGATGGAAATTCTAGTCGCCTACAATAAGAACATCACAGCGGCAGTGAATGCCAAGATCTTCTTTGTACGAGTATGGGTACATTTTGGCATCCCACAAACCATTATCTCAGACAGTGACAATCGGTTCCTCATCACATTTTGGTCGAGCCTCTGGTCACTGTTGGATACCAAGATCACCAAATCCACTGCCTTCCACCCCAAGACAGATGGCCAAACTGAGTTAGTCAATCGAATGATCGTACATATCCTACGCATGTACAATTAAAAACACCCCTGCACATGGGATGAGAGTCTTCCCTATGTCCAGCATAGCTACAATCGAGCCCTGCATAGCTCAACTGACCACAACCCCTTTCAGATGGGGTTGGGATTCCAACCATTGGGCCCCATGGATGTTTCACTACCCCTGGTGACCACCTTGACCAACTTGTCCCCTACTCCACTAGAAGCTGACAAAGCCACCCAGTTCATTGAGCGGATCCAGCACATCCTCCAACAATTTCAGGATATTCTACAAAAGTCTAATGCCAAGTACAAGAAGCACCATGATCAACATTGGGTGCCACATAAGTTTCAGGTGGGAGACAAAGTTTGGTTTCACTTGTAGAAAGAACACCTTACAGGGCCCCATCGGAAGCTTGACCCAATCTGTTATGGATCATACACCATCAATAAGGCTGTGGGTGAAAATTATTTTGAGCTCAACAATCCCCCTTTCCTTGGCCTAAACCCAGTCTTCAGTGTGGCTCTTCTTTGGCCATATTTCCCACCATTATTCGACACCTCAAAGATAGCAGAGTAGTTGAAACCAAAAGATCTCAACCCTGAATGCATGCAATAGGAATCCAGTGATCACATTGTGGACACACACATCAAGGGAACTTGATAGCAAAGGATCCATCTGTATCGAGTCATCAAAGCAGGGCAGCTCTTGCACCAAGGCAAGTGACTCACCCGAGACCAAATTCAGCAGAAATTTCCTCATCTGATTGGGAGAACTCAAAGAAATGGATACCATTGCTTCCTAAGGAGGGAGGATTGATCCAGGTGGATATTGGTGGCCACCCACCTTTTCCAACTCGACCAAAACACCTTTCTGGCAATTATGGCAATTTACTATTTTTAGCAGCTTTTAAACTTTTGGGGCCATTTTGAGGGTCTAAGTAAAGGTTTTTTGGGATAGAGCTTTTGAATGTCAATTGAAGGCTCTAATTGAGCCCCCAAAATGAATCTCCTTGATGATACCTTCCCAACGAGCTATTATGTGCCTAAAATGTAGATCATATGCAAAAGTTACGACCCCGAGAAGTTGATGTACTAACTTACCCAAACGGGGCCCACATGACTTTTGGCGCTTCATCTCCTAGGGTTAGGTTTTTGTATGTTTAGGGTTTTTGAAATTCCTATTTATTGTAAAAATGAAATCAGAGCCTCATCGTAATCATCTTTTGGTGAATGAATGCAACCATCACATCTCTTCTCAGAGATAAGCCGCCACCATTCTAGCAAGCTTGTTTTCCACTGCATTATACAGTTTCAGCTTATTTTCTTATTGAATAGAAAACCAATTTTATTGTATATTTGTTATTCTGTGTTAAGAATCTTTTAATAATTTGTATTCGTTTCATTCTTCTCATAAAATCTGGATCAGTAACCCTGTTGACTCGTTTTTTGTGTCCATTTTTGGGCAATCCTCGGTTTTCATGTCCATTTATGGGCGGTTTTTCAGTACATGGTTTTTTCGTCGATGGTTTTCTATATTTGATTAAGGAATTAGGGTTGTTGAATAATATAGGTCATTAGATTAGGGTTTTGTAATCCATTGGCTCTTATATGTATATTTTATTGTAAACAATGTTTGATATGAATGAATATAGAATATGTTGGTTTTTCCGATTTTGGGTTTCCAGGGAAAAAAAACTTTGTAATGTGTGTATTTGTCATTGTATCTTTTATGTTCTTTTATTGAAAATATGTTTGCAGTCAAATATTGTACAAGGTTAAAATCTATGTATTACAGTCTATATTTTGGGAACTCTTTTATTATAATTCCCTTCCTAAGCTAGTAGATAGTCAATTAGAATTCACATCTAGTTTTCAACATGTTTCAACTATTGATGGGGTGGCTGAATTTTTGAAATGTATGTACTCTTTTTGCGAGTTCTCTCACAAATTTTATCAATATTATTCTCCATATTTCATAACAAAAAAAGTATGCATGCTTTAGTATAATTTTGAAATAGACAATCAAAGCAATTTTATTTACAAAACTCAAATAAAAACAATCAACAATTAAAATTGTTCGTTGATTTATCCTATTGTCTTGGTCCAATTAATTCTTCTAAAAAATAGGATCTAAGTCTTATAGGATATGTGTGTTGCTATATTTAACTGGTGGCTATCATTTCAAATTCATCCCATTACTGTGGTTTTATACCACATTGGTCGAGTAAAAGATTAACAAATAGTTTATAAGATTTTACTAATACAGTGTAGTTTTGATCCAGGTGGATATTGGTGGCCACCCACCTATTCCAATTGGCTCCTCTTGACAATTATTAGTTTAGCATGTTCTTCTGTAATTCTTTGTAATTGTGGGTTCTGCACTTTATGGGATGTTTGAAGCCCTACAAATCTTCCAAGTGGATATTGGTGGTTGCCCACCTAATGCAACTGGCTTATTTTGGAATTTTTCATGTCAATACATCTTTTTGTACTTCCAGGGATATTTTGGGTCCCTAAACAGTATTTTTTTGGCATGCCACAGTGAAATTGTAGACTGGGTCAAAGTTTGATGACATGATGTGTAGTTATCTAAAATACCTTTCCAACGAGCTATCACACGCCTAAAACGGAGGTCGTATGAAAACGTTACGACCCAGGGAAGTTGAGGTACCAACTTACACATCGGGGCCCACATAAAGTTTGGTGTTTCATCTCCTAGGTTTCGGTTTTTGGATGTCTTGGGATTTGGAATTCATGAGTAATGTTAAAAAGTCCTATAGAGCCTCATTGTAAACATTCTTCTCATATGGATGTACGTAACAACCACATCTCTTATGAGATATAGCTACCACCATTCGAGCAAGTTGTTGCAGTTCTACAGTTTTACAATTTCAGCCTATTTTATTTATTCAATACAAGTTATTGTTCACTGGATATATGTTGTTATTCTATGTATATTTGTGTTATGGTATTCAATCTGTTATTCATTTCATTCCGCTCATAAATCTGGATCAGTGGTATCATAGTGTTATGCTCTTCATTTGTTTTTCTTTATGCATGTCCCCGATAAGATCTGGGTACAAGAAGTTGGGACTCGAACCAGTCCATCCTTTGTAGTATCGGTCACGCTGAACCCAACCACAACTCATGGAAGACGAGAAGAAATATGATGTAGTAGTAGATCCTTTTAAAATGTTTTTCTAGGAATCCCTTGCATGACAAAGAAACGAGATGATGGACAACTTTGTATAGATCCTTTGACGGTTGTCCACAGGAGATGCATCTTCATCAAGAGGCCACACAACCCCCTTCAAGGTATAAGTAAATTTTGATATTCCATTATTTGAAGGACCAATAGATGCAGATGTTGTAGATAAAAGGTTGTTTCTACTCAAAGGGTATTTTTCGGTCCACCATTTTTCCGATAGGGAAAAGGTTACTTTTTCACTCTTCAAGGTCGTCCCCCATGTTAAGGACTGGTGGGATACGTATTCTGAGCAAAGGGCCACCGATGTATCTACAATATTTGTGGTCACCCCCACCTAGGATTCCTTCAGGGATGCCATTAAAGAACATTACTACCATGTTGGAAGCTACGAGGACTAGTACACAATATGGACCACGCTGTGTCAAGAAAGGGAACAGACAATACTAGATTTCACCAATATTTCCCATACTTTGCGCACAAAATTGGGTATCAAAGAATCTAAACAAAATCTAGTGCTCAAATATTGTGGTTGTATACACATATACATCGAAACATAAATGGATTTTTTGGACATTGTATCATTAGGTGCAGCTTATAGATATGTTGTCAAGATCGAGAATACATTTAAGTAGAAGAGGCGAGAGTTTGGATCTACAAATTGCTCACATATGAAGCAGGGAAAAGGCAGCCCCAACCAACCAAACAAGGGACAGAGAAAAAATGGTCACTCTCAGGACAACCATTCCAAGCGGCAACCCATGAAGGGTAATGAGAAGTCGAAGAAGGACATGGGAAAGTGGTGTTAATACCATAAAATACCTTGGAAAAACACTGAAGAATGCCACTCCAAGTAGTCACGGGTGGATGAGTTGAAAGCTTCTGATTCATAGGCAGATTCTGACTCCAAATCAAATCCAGAAAGTGGGAAGCGGATCATCGATGTTGAACCCAGTACCACTGTGGCTACCACCAAATTCTAGCCAAGTGAACCAGAAGAACCAGAGTAAGGGGAACACCTCTTTCACTCAAAAATGTAGGTAAAGGGGACTCCGTTGCATTTCATTGTCAATAGCGGTAGTCAGAATAATTTGATTTCAATAGAGGTCGTCAAGCGGTTGGATTTGCGAATAACACCACAACTGCATACCTACACCATCGATTGGCTTCGCTAAGGATGAGATCTCCATGTCACACAACAATGTCGTCTGCCCTACAACATCAAGCCCTTCAAAGATGAGATATTGTGTGATATTTCTCCCCTTGAAGTTTGTGATGTTCTTTTAGGCCAGCCATATTTTTGGAAGCAACATGTTGTGGATGAGTCTAGACCCCGCAGTTTTATTATTACTTTGGGTAGAGAATTGTACATGATACCAGAGGTAGCTCTGCCTATCGCTATTTCTTTAATCTCTATTAAGAAATGTAGTAAGGTCATTTCACAGAACGGGAAGTTTGTCTTCTTTGTGATCCATGCTCACAGTAAGAAGAAGTTCACCACCACATCTGTGACCTCTACACAGAGCCTCTCTTTGCAGCAGAAGCAAGTGGATGAGATCATGGAAGAGTACAGAGACATATTCTCCTCACCCATAGTGGTATCGATGCACTGCCAAGTCAAGCATCTAATTTATCTAACCCCCAGTGCACTTCTGCCTAATGCATCAGTCCATCATCAGTCGCTGATGGAAAATGACGAAATCAAGCACCAGATCTAAGAGTTGCTTCAAAAGGGGCACATGTGACCTAGATCCTGCCCTTGTGGAAGCCTGATTTTGCTGGTGCAAAAGAAATATGGGACTTGGCGGCTCTGCATTGATTACAGAGCATTAAAAAAAATCACAGTGAGGAACCGGTACCCAATTCCCCGAATTGATGACCTTCTTGACCAAATCAAGGCGGAAAAGTTCTTCAAGAATATTTCACTTTTCTGGCTACCACCAAGTTCCCATCAAACCAACTAATGTATGGAAGACAAATTTAAATCTAAAGAAGGTCTCTTCATATGGCTAGTCATTCCCTTTGGCTTAACAAATGCACCATCAATTTTCATGAGATTGATGGATGATGTATTGAGACCCTTCACCAAATATTTAGTGGTGGTATATCGAGATGAAATCTTCATCTTCAGCAGAACTTGGAAGGACCACATGCAGCATATTCAACATGTTTTGGGCTCTCTGCGATAACACAAGCTATATGCCAACTTTGAAAAAATCTCCTTTGGAATGAACAGGGTCCAATAATTGGGATACATTGTTGATAGGCATGGGTTACATGTGGATCCAGCTAAGATCCAACTCATTTGTGACTATCCAGCCCCGACCACACTAACCGAGCTTCAGAGCTTCTTGGGACTTGCCAACTTCTACTGAAGGTTCGTGTTAGGATTCTCCCATACTGCATGGGCCCTCAGACAGGTAACCAAGGGCAGTGGCAAGGAAAATTCTGCATGAGGGAAGGCACAACAACAAGCATTTGATTATCTGAAGCATTGCTTATGCTCAGCTCCAGTACTCTCCTTACCCGATCTGCAACAACCATTCGAGATTGAGATTGATGCCTCTGAATATGATGTAGGCACAATTCTCACGCAGCATAGTCATTCAATAGCATACCATAGTGAGACACTCTAAGATATTGTCTGAAAATACCCCACCTATGATAAAGAAATGTATTCCATTATGTAAGGTTGTCGTCAATGGAAACATTACATTATGGGAAAGGAGACAATCATCCACATTGATCACAAGCCTCTGCAGTTCATACAGACACAGGGGAAGTTTCATAACGACTGCCATCAAAAGTGGTCCACATAAATATAGTAGTTTCATATAAACATAAAGTATAAAACAGGGAGCATAAATCGTGTCATTGACTGCCTCAGTCACCCTCCTATTGCTACACTCACCACATTGCTCCATTCTTGTGGGAATGAGGCATATGAGTGGCCACAACTTTATCAGCTTGACCTTGACTTCCCCACCACCTATCATCTCTTGGGTACAGAAGTGAGTGCCATCGATTTTCACATCCAGGATGGATTGTTATGCCATATGGGCCACCTCTATGTTCCCACAATCAAGCGTGCAAATTTGATTTGACAGGCTCACTACAGTCGAATGGCAGGGCATTTTGGCATGGAGAAAAATGTGGTTGTTCTATAAAAACATTTTTATTGGCCAAAACTTCGACAAGACCTCAGCAAGTATATCAAATCTTTCACTACATGTTCTATTGCCAAGCCATCCATCAAGAAGTAAGGCTTATACACCCCTCTTCCTACTTTCGAGAGGCCTTGGGAATCCATATCGATGGATTAAATGGTGGAACTTCCATCCACCAAGCATGTAAATGATTGTGTATTTGTGGTGGTTGATCGGTTTTCGAGGATGGTCATTATCACAATGTGCAAGAAGAGCACCATAGTCGTAGCTACTGCTAAGCTCTTCTTCGAACGCATGTGGGTCCATTTTGGAATACCACAGACCATCACCTCATATCGGGAAAATAGGTTATGTTAGCACATATTTTTGATAGAAAGGGTGTTTTTCCCTTAGGAAATAACCCCTTGGTGAAAAATTGCAGGAAAGGGTCATAGTGCGACCCACTTTTGGCTCTTATCCTAAGTTTTTTTATGGCTAGGAATCCTTGGCACTTTGTGATAAGGATCGTGCAAATCTCATTGGTTGAGATCTGTGCACTCAGATCTACGGTCCACATCGCATATCGGATCCCCCCCGACCTTCTGCCTTTAACAACATGGGGGGGGGGGGG